>JAPMOB010213513.1:25661-54466 GCA_029875015.1 Lepomis gibbosus | reverse complement strand
GAATTCCACTGAACCAGACTGAGAGACCAATTAAAGGCTCAGGAACCCTTTGCAGGTGTTTTGGATTGATTAGCTGATTACAGCGTGAGCCTACAATACTGAACCTTTTCACAATATTAGCTTAATATAAGCTGTAAAATAAAGGCTTTAAATATCTCACTTTGCATGTAATGAGTCTATATTATATATTAGTTTTACCTTTTAAGTATAATTACTGAGATAAATGAACTTTTGCACAATATGCTAATTTTTCGAGTTTCACCTGTAAGTATAGTTTAAAGGAATAGTTGCACATTTAGGAAGCTGAGCATATTGGCTGTCTCTTGTCAAGTGTATTTTCCGAAAATGTAATTAATTGTTGCTGTATAGGAAGTCCCAATTTGCTTTTTGTGTTTCCAACCTACCCACAACCTGGAGAGCAGTCAGGATGGTACGACACAGTCCAACAGACAGTTCCAAACTAGAAAATACTAATCTAAAATTGTAACATCTTGGGGGGTGATGGTGCAGCAACTAAGGCACGTGTGCTGGATTTTCTTCGTGCATGTCCACCAATGTGTCCCTTAGCAAGACACTTAACCCCTAGTTGCTCCATAGGCGTGAGTCTTTTGACATATATAGCTATTTTAAGTTGCTTTGGATAAAAGCTAAATAAGTAATGTAAATAATCATGAGATCATGTGAAGAAGAAAAATAGATCTTTCAACATACAGTTTATTTTAAATACTGCTCTGGAGCAGATTAACTCTTCACTGCCCTTTGGACATCAATGTTCCTCGTAATACACAGATTATATACTTGAACCAGATACGAAATAAACTTTCTTATTATAATTTTAGTTTTTGAGTATTTAATAAAATCTCCTTTCACTACAGGGCCCAATGGGAATCCCCGGAGTGCCAGGTTTTCCTGGTAGCCCAGGAATGAAGGTGAGATTGTCATATATGGTATTTTTGGCAGGAATTTAAAGATTTGGAAAGTTTTGTATCTCATTTAGCTTAATGGTAAATCTTGAATCTCTGCACAGTTTAGGC
This sequence comes from Lepomis gibbosus, assembly GCA_029875015.1. Classification (NCBI taxonomy): domain Eukaryota; kingdom Metazoa; phylum Chordata; class Actinopteri; order Centrarchiformes; family Centrarchidae; genus Lepomis; species Lepomis gibbosus. The sequence continues at coordinate 53,432 of JAPMOB010213513.1, read as the reverse complement.
TGTTGGATGAAAGAAACAGATGACTGTGTTGATAAAGGAATGTATTGGAAGTGATTGATTTTAATGATTGAGCTTTCCTGACTTGGCAGGGTAATTTACAGAAAATTAGGGAATTTGTTTTCTCAGTATAACATCTAACCTCTTAAATTTCAACAAAAGACCTTGAAAATCATTTACAAAAAAGTCCTTGAATTTGACCTGAAAGGGTGAGGCAGGACCGACAGGAGTGAGAGGAAGTCCAGGACAGCAGGGACCCAGAGGGGATGGCGGTCACGTAGGACCGCCTGGACCGACAGGACAGCAGGTGGGTAATGATTTGTCTTAGTTTTTTGTTGGTATTTCTTTTAAAATGGACAAAGGGAACATGTTGTGTTGAACTTTTAATCATTATTAATTTGTTTTTGAACAGGGTGCTTCTGGGACTGATGGAGCTCCGGGTGCTCGTGGTCAATCAGTAAGTTTAACTGCATGAGTTCTGAACACACAGGGATTGTTGTAAACCAACTTTCAGAATTTATTTATCTTTAAAACTGTATTAATATTTGTATTATGTCTGTAACCGCTCCTTCTCCTGTTCAGGGTCTAGCAGGTGTCCAGGGTCCAGCAGGCCTTTTGGGTCCACCCGGTCCCCCCGGCCCTCAGGGAACTACAGGATCACCAGGACCAAAGGGCCAACTGGTCTCTCATTTCATCAAATTTTCTTTCATGAATAACTTACTGGAATGAGTTATGTTTTTAACAGTGTGGCTCATTTAGTGAAATGCACTGGGAGCTTTAATGTTTTATCTCCTGGTTATCTGATCTCCTTTTGCAGGGTGATGTTGGAGTGCCTGGATTCAAAGGAGAAGCTGGATTCAAGGGGGAAAGGGTAAAAATAGAAAATCAAAATCCTCAAAGACCCTAAAACCTAATTTTTAACATTATTTAGGTGTTTTGTGTTGGCTAATTCACAGATTGATTGACTGATTGTTCATTGCTGGGTCTTGTTAGGGTGACCATGGTGCTCCGGGTCCATTGGGCCCAATGGGAGATGACGGGAAGCGTGGGCCCAGAGGTGATGCTGGATCCATAGGTCCTCAAGGACCTCCAGGAGAGACAGTAAGCATACACTGACTTCATATTTTAAAAACTATTTTTCTAATCCTTGAAGCATAGAATGAGTTTTATGATCTCAGGTTCTGTGGAAAGCCATTTTAAACTCAAAACCCCAATCTGGAAACATGGCAGATTTCTTATATTCTTGAAAGAAGCATGCTTCATTTTTTTCTAGGGAGCTCCTGGAAATAGAGGTTTTCCAGGTGCAGACGGTTTGCCAGGCCAAAAGGTAAGATGACTTCACCTCAAAATACACATAGAGGCAGAATTCTAGACCAATCTGATCATCAATGGCCCATTTACTTTACTTGTTACTGTGTTTTTGAACATTTGATGTTTGGTCAAACAGGGAGCCCAGGGTGAAAGAGGACTGCCAGGGTCAACTGGCGCCAAAGGTTTACCTGGAGATCCAGGACGTAATGGAGAGCCAGGCTTAACTGGAGCTCGGGTAATTCAGACACAGCTACATATCCAATGTTGTCTTTGCCTTGAAGGAATGATAAAATGTCAGAGGAGGGTTTATTTTTCGCTTTTAGCTCAATTTTTGCTGTGTTTTTTTTTAATAGTAATAAACCTCCTATGCTTAGAGCAACTTCACACCAGCAGAAAATCATGTATTTGCTGAGTGCTTAAACTTTTCGTCTTGCTGAAGTGACGTACTCCAGGGTGTGTCATTACCCCGGAACATGACTGTTGGGAGTTCCCCTAAAACTTGAAAGAAGTTTGACAAAACTAGACTGAATCCCATTAAATCTATTTTAAATTAAATGTTCAATATCCAGAATTTTGTTTTCTGCCAAGATTGCTGTGCAATATTTATAGAAGAAGGAGAAGATGCTACTTCAGATAGGTATCTAAGGTTCTTCTGTAAATATGTGTCTTATTTCATGTTTTATTTCACAGGGTCTGACAGGACTTATTGGGGCCCAGGGAGCAGAGGGAAAGCAAGGACCAATGGTAGGCAAAACTGTTTTGCCTAAGTTTTACTACTTACCAATACAACTATATAAGAATTGATTCTATTCAAACCTAGACAATATTGTTTATGGTGGTATAGTGTATGACGTGCTAACATTTCTTTCCAGGGCTCAGCAGGAGAGGATGGCAAACCAGGATCAGCTGGTTCTACTGGAAACCGAGGTTTAGCTGGACCAATGGGCCTGCCGGGACCAAAAGGCTTTGCTGTCAGTATGACACTTGTTTTATAATAGGTCTATGTACCACTTAAGCTAGCACTCAAGCTAGGTGATTTATTTCAAAAGCATATTTGTTATATTTGTTGAATCTCTTTTTACACCCTAACAACTGTCAATAAATTAAATGCTCTGACACACACACACACACACACACACACACACACACACACACACACACACACACACACAGTTTGCTGTTTCAGGACTGTGCACTATGGCCTGTAAAGGCCTACCTACCTGTCTGCCTGCACTCTGCCCCTGCAGGCTTTACTGATTTTCCTTTAAAATTTAAAATTAAGTTACTGGAGTGAAATTAAACTTAAGTAACCATATCATTTAAGATAACCATTAATTATGTAAAATTTTTAGGTTGGGTGTTGAAAACAGATTTTTAAAAAAAACTGGTGCAAGATGACTCTATAAATGACGACTTCTGTGGTGTTCCCGTTGATTTTTAGGGTGATGCTGGGAAGATTGGTGAGGCTGGCTCACCCGGGCCCCCAGGTCAAAGAGTAAGTTAATTTTACCACTGATATAATACAATTTATGCTGAATCATTAATACATCAAATCTTAATCATCAGTACAGATATCCTGACATATACTCTAATCCGTCTTGTAGGGTGCGAATGGAAAAGATGGAGAGGAGGGTGCTGCTGGTCCAGCAGGCCCAGCTGTAAGCATCTATCTCTCTTATCAGTAGATAATCTCACCATCAATGATTCGATAGCATTATGTTTAGAGGATGTTTTTGCTGTTCTCCAGGGTCCTGCAGGAAAGAGAGGAGAGCAAGGACCACAGGGGCTACATGGTTTCCAGGTACACAGCATTCCATACTTAATAATATACAGTACATTTGTGATTGGCATTGGAGGCCGAACTTAACTTTCAAAATTTCTTTACATATTGATTATATTTTTACAATTAGAATTATTTTTCTGTCTCCAGGTAAAAGGAAAAAATGACAAAAAGACATGTGAAACCATCATTAAAAAAGATACGTGGGAGGTCTTACACCAACGACATAATTCATTCTGCAGTTGGGCTTTGGACAACATATGGTCTTTCTTTCTAGCTAAAAAAACAAAATTGTGAAACTGAAGAAATGGAGCCTGATTTAATTGAAGCCGGTACATGAAACACACACAACTTCAAATACGATTTGCGGGGTTTCTTTTTATTGTTTTCCCACTTTCAGGGCTGGTAATTTGATGTATAATAAAGCAAAAATGCAGTCGCTCTGCTGAAACAACTGGTGAATGTACAAAACAAAAAAATTTAAATAAAATGGTCTTCTTTGAGTCGAAAATAGAAACTCAATACTACTTCTGCATACATGTGGCAATAATGCAGCAACTATTGCATGTACAACAGGAATGCAGCCCAAATTTGGCACATAAAACGGCATAAACACAGTAAGGTTACAAAAATACGGCAGTGGCACCTCTATTAAGAAAACAAAAAAACACAATTACAACACTGCACAGTAAACATTACACATCAGTTGTGCTAACCACCTAACAATGTGTCCATACATAGATAGATACATTAGTTATACAAATAAAAACAACATTCATTAGGTAACTTCCGTTTCATACCTAACTCACGGATAACAAGCTCTCGTGGCCCACATGTATGGTTTCTCCCACTAGCATCGTTATCGTTAGAAAGCTATCATATATGCAACAATTACATACAATGTGGAGTTTAATAAATACATCATCCACCACTAAACAAATAAGCATATTGTGCGTAGTAACTCACAAGAACATAACATGATTAATTAATGTTCTCACCGATAACAGCAGCAGCCAGTCCATGCAAAATAGCACAATTTACTTCCTCCATTTTCCCGGCGCCCCTTGACCTCTCGGCAAGCACGCGGCTGTTTGAGTCAGCAACACTATGCCCCCTGCTGTCTAAAATCAATACCTGCAGCACAATTGTGCAAATACAGGTTTTATAACTTCAATGTCCTGTATATTTAAGCTTTCTTTATCACCTGGTTACATAAGTATACCAGCATATTAATAATAAACGTGGATATTCTTGTCCATTAGTATTTTCATTTAAAAAATAAATGTGTTGGTGTTTTTTAGGGTTTGCCCGGAATGCCTGGCCCACCTGGAGAGTCAGGGAAACCAGGTGATGAGGTACAACAAAATAACGATTTTTTTCAGAAATTATTTTAGTGCGGATAGATACATTCTTAATAAATTATATCTATTGTACTCAGAAGTTCTTGTTATCAAATTACACTAACCATAATGTGATTTTTCCAGGGTCTTGCTGGAGAGGGTGGGGCTGCTGGAGCGACAGGTTCAAGGGTAAGTCCATTTGTATCAGTAATGACTGTTCACACTTCTGATTAAGGGTGTAGCTCATATTCATTTTTCCCACAGCCAAATGTTGTAAATCATTCACCCGGTTATCCTTGCAGGGAGAAAGAGGCCCTCCAGGAGAGAGAGGTGAAATTGGGCCCAATGGGCTGCAGGGACCCAAAGGAAGTCCAGGTGGACCGGGAACAGATGGGCCAAAGGTATTGTAATCATAAAACCAAAGGCAGTAGGACATGATCAACCAAATCCCTGCATAATATGGAAATGTGTTGCATGTAAAGTACTGTGACCCCTTCATACTTTTTCGTGTATATTAGGGTAACCCTGGTCCAGCGGGTGCTGTTGGAGAGCCAGGAGGGACAGGACTTCAGGGAATGCCAGGCGAGAGAGGCATACCAGGACCTTCAGGCCCAAAGGGAGACACAGTAAGTGAAAGAATATGATTAGATCATCTGCAAAGAGGCAGAGACACCAATTTCTCAATTACCCTTAGCAGAGCAAAGTATCTGCTGTCCATGTCACAATATCCTTATATTTCTGGTGTGAACAAAGTCTTTTGAGGTTGTGAAATGTAATTCTGGAAAATATCTTAAGAATTTCCTGTGTGTGAAAAAGGAATCCAGAAGCTTGTTAAAAGAGCTGAAAAAATTGATTTCTTCTAACAGGGCTCTGTTGGAGAGAAAGGACCTGAGGGTAAAGCAGGAGCTGATGGTGCACGGGTGAGTCGCGTCAACTTGATGTACACAAACCAAACTGCAAATTTCTCAGCAGACGAAGCCAGAAGATTGCAGCAAAATACCTGAAATGATGGGATTTTAATCTAAATCCCATCATTTCAGGTATTTTGCTGTTAAACCATCATACAATTAAGTTTTCTTTTGTTTAATATGATATTCTAATGATTTTTTTCATTTTATTAATAGGGGCTTCCTGGTCCTGTTGGACCTGTTGGTTCCAGTGGACCCAATGGAGAAAAGGTGAGCCCATAAGCACACATTTTAGTATATGTTTTAATCCAGGAAATGTGATTGGTCATGTTCATGTCATTAGCCAAAGTTTCTGAAAAAGAAATACAACAGACGAATCATTAAATTTTTACAATATAGACAATATACTGGTGACCTGTCCATGGTGTACCCCGCCTTTCGCCCAATGTCAGCTGGGATTGGCTCCAGCCCCCCGCAACCCTGTATGCAAGCGTTTGACGATGGATGGATGGATGGACTATAGACAATATAGATATGACTGAAATTGAACAGTGGACACATTATGATAATGATAATTTTGGTGCGAAACAACAAGGAACTTGTAAGAGTTTGCCTTTTTCAATTCAAAATGGCTGCCATGTAAATGAGAAATAAATTTTAAATGAGCACTGGACATGTGGCATAAGCATGAACCTCAAGCTAACTCTCTAAAACCTTAAATCAAAAAAATGATTTTGTTGATTCCAGTTTTAAATGAAAGGCACATGCAAGAAAATCCATGTTTTGAGAATTCTCTTTTATTTGACGTGAATAACCCTTTTTTTCAGGGTGAAACCGGCCCGCCAGGACCTGCAGGACGCCGAGGCTCAAGAGGAATTGCTGTCAGTGAAACATTTCATTTTACATTTGACATGGCTGACCTGCTGTACTTCATTTTCTTTTCAATAAAGTGTGTATTTATGTGTGTGTGATACTTTCAACAGGGTTCTACTGGTGAGCCTGGTCCAACTGGAGCTGTTGGCTTCCCTGGAACTCCTGTAAGTGGCCACTAAAGACAGCAAATGCAGGGCAGTGATGATCAAAATACACCAATTAATAATAAGCGATAGAGGCTTGATTACACTCATTTGCTCTTTTGTTCCCAGGGTCCTGAGGGTCAGCCTGGGGTCAAAGGTGAAACAGGTGAGCCAGGTCAGAAGGGAGAAGGAGGAGCACCTGGACCACAGGGGATGGCTGGGAAATCAGGAGCACAGGTACATATCCAAATCTAATGAAAGTCCATGTTGTCTTAATCTAATAGTAGATGAATAATCCACAAAAGATATTAGCTAGAAGCTTTTAACTCAGAATCAGTGAGAGTTTTAGAGATTTTAAAACACCAAAAACAATGACTTTATGGCATCTGCTCATCTGTTCTAATTCTGGCACCTATTGATCTAGTCTTCTTACAAAAATGTCAGTCTCTAAGCATTTGTTTTGTACAGTTAGAACAGTTACATGTTGCTCTGGTTACTTTTTATCCACTTTTAGTCTTGTATTTTTGGTGAAAAATGGGCTGGTTAGTTGACAAAATAAACACTTCTACCCACGTGTGTTTTTCAGGGACCCGTTGGTGTGACTGGATTGAAAGGGGGCAGAGGTACGCAGGGTCAATCGGTGAGTTCAGCTCTGTATTTTCACACGTTCAAAACTTTGTGGCAAATAAAATTTCAGTATCAGTTTATTTCTTTAGGACTTTAGTTTTGTATGTTAACAGTCTTATTATTTTGTAAGAGTTTTGTTTTGTAATAACTATGTTCAGTGTTATTGTCATTATTATGTCTTATTTGAAATGTTCTCTTCCCACAGGGCTCTCCTGGTTTTCCTGGGTTGCCTGGAGGAGTTGGACCACATGGATCTCTTGTGAGTTAATTGGTTAAGTCATTTACCTTGTCCACCACGCAGGATTTAAATATGGATATCCTGTCTGACATCCTATTATTTCATATATTGCCACAGAAACAAATCATTTAAAAAAAGATCACTTATGTTTTAAATTTTAATTTGTTATAAAAAGTCAACAATCCTCATGTTAATAATTAGAACAATAAAGAATCATTTTTCAGACTCTTATCCGTGTTTCTGCTAGTTCACTTTTGTTTTTCCAAATTTGGGTCATATATCAAGATCATATTTGTGTTTCAGGGTGCCACTGGGGCAGATGGGCCTGTAGGTGCTCCAGGAAAGCAGGGCCCCCCTGGGATTCGAGGAGAGAACGGCGCTCAAGGACGACAAGGAGAGGCTGGACATCCAGGCCCAGCGGGTAGCCCTGGAGAGAAGGGAGACTCTGGAGAGGATGGTCCGGCGGTAAGATACAGGAAGGAGTTCATTAATTGCTGATCTTCCAGGAGCCAAAAGCATATAAATCCTGAGATGTTTTCTCTGTTCCTCTGTAAGGGGCCTGATGGTCCTCCAGGACCTGCTGGCACCACAGGACAGAGAGGAGTTGTGGGTGAGCCTGGAGCCAGAGGAGAAAGAGGCATGCTGGGACTGCCAGGTCCTGCTGTATGTATTCCTGCTCAGTGGTTGCTATGGGAATTTGGTGTTGAACACGATGAGCTAATCAACTATTACCTTTAAAAATACCAATAATTTAAAGTTTGTATTTCTTTCTTTTTCAGGGTCCACCAGGAAAAGCCGGAGCTCCAGGGGTCCAGGGGAGCACAGGGCCTGCTGGTGGAGTCGGTTTACCGGGAGCCACTGGACCAAGAGGAGACGCCGGCCCTGAGGTATATCCTGTGGCTTTATTTAGTAGTGAATCTAGAGTAGGGCTGAACGAATAATTGCATTTGCGATATTATCGCGATGTAATAAAACGAGATTTCCTAATCGCGAAGGCTGCGATGACACTCTGGTCACATGACACCCAAGCGGAGAGCAGTTGCTGCTTCGTCTGCAGATGAATCTTAAAAATTAATCGCATATTAAACTGCAATTTTGTTTAAAAAATTGCAATTAGATTATTTTCCAAAATCTTTCAGCCCTAATCTAGAGACAACTACACTCAGGACTTAGACCCTGCTTATTTCTTGAAGATATGTTCCACTGTATGACTCTAACGATTAGACATCAGGTTTCTGATTTCTACTCCAAAAAACAGACTTTCTGATAATTTGGTATTTAATCATTTCTTCCAAAATAGAGGAAAGCAAGTATCTCAAAAAGTGCAATTATGTATTAGAGCTACATGGTACAGGGAGCACTTTTATCAGGTTTTCTCACAGATTATTTATTTATTTGTTTTTATATTATTTATTTATATGGTATATATATTTATATATACCAAATAAAAACGTGTAAATATGTTTCTTGTGGTGTAAATACATTGTGAAGAATGTGTAAAAATAGGATATGAGATAAATTTAAGAAAAGCCAATTTGATGATTATTAATGAGTAGTGGAGAAGGGGTAGGATTAAATAAGCTTAATATGCTACTTCTTATTGCTTTTTGGAATTTTTCTTTTATTAGCTTTTAGTGTATTATTTTTTTTCTGTACAGATTCGATATAAAGACTTCATTCATAGATTATTATTTACACTTTTTTCTGCATATATTAAGACCATAATTTATGGTCTCAATTCTTCAGCGACACTTGTTAACATAACACTTGATAACACTGTTTTCTTCAAAGCAAGCAAATATTAGAGAAAGAAAATTCTAAAATTTGATGACACATTTTGATTACAAAATAAATTCATTTTAAAAACTCACCAGCACTGTGTAAACAAGCTTGACTGCTTAACTGAAACCTCCTCTCTTTTCTTAGCTGACTGTTCAGCTCCATCTGCTGTACTTGACCGTCATCACATGTGCACAGTTTTCCTTTTTTTCTCAAATCTTCACATGATCATTTCATCGTGTCATTACCTGTGTTTATTCAGGGTATCGCTGGTGCAGAGGGGCCCCCCGGTAAGGACGGCCTTGTAGGGGAAAGGGTAAGATTAAATATGTGTGTGTTGTTTTGTTGTGGACTGGATGTGCTGTGCATACGGCTGTGTATACTAATCACTGGTGTATGTGTGTTTCCAGGGAGACAGAGGTAATCCTGGTCAAGAGGGTCTTGCTGGTGTTACAGGCTCTCCAGGAACTGAGGGTCCTGTGGGACTGACGGGCGCTCCGGGAGAAAGAGGCGAAAACGTGAGTTTCACAAATGGAAATACAACAAAATTTAATTTCTTGCGCTGCATTTTCAGTCACATACTGTATCAATAGCTCTGTCACAATTGCAAAGTCTGCTCAATCATGTCCCTTTGCTTGTTTTGAGTTTAGGGTGCCAAAGGCCCCCCTGGACCCCAGGGACCAGCTGGAGTACGGGGGAAAGTGGTAAGCATGAAATAAAAATATTCACTTCATTGATACCCAAAAAAATATCCAGATAAAAAACAACAATTATAATAAATTGGTGCTTGTTGTCAGTGTAAAACAGTTGTCACAGTAACACGTGCTGAATTGTCATCCTGTGTCTGCTTTAAGGGACCTCAAGGACCACAGGGAGAGAAAGGCGCCGCTGGAGAACAAGGGGAGAGGGGTCAGAAAGGACACAGAGGTTTCACTGGACTCCACGGTTTGCCAGGAACAGCTGTAAGCAAAATGTTCAGAAATTAGGCAACTTTAAAAACTTCCAGTTCTTTGATACTTCAGATACTGCTATTCCTCATGTTAAATAAGTGATGCAAACATTTAACAAGGACATTTGTTGATCTGCTGTATGCTGATAATACTGGTGTTGTTTTTAACATACAAACTTGGCCTCTGCAGCATTGTTACTAAAACACAAACACAACAAGATATTTCCAAGAGAGACATGAGAGCAAGAATCATTCACAGGAACTGCAACCCCAGATAGAACACAATAAAAGACCTACACAATAAACAAAGAATGAATAAAAACAGTTTCAAGAATTATAGGAAACATCCTGTAATAAAGCTGTAAAAGCTCCAAGGGGTTTGAGGGCAGTTTGCAGTTCAGACAATGAAATGGGATGCTTTTCTGTTTCAGGGTGCCACAGGGGAGCCAGGACCTACAGGTATTGTTGGACCAGCTGGCTCGAGGGTAAGTGGAGAATAGCACCATACAGTGAAATTTACAACCAGACCAAGTGGATATTTGTTTTGTTTTTGAAGAACGGAATCATCTCAGGGAACAGAAGATATTAAACCTGAAAACAATATGCAGCACTGCCTGATTGTACAGTGTAAATCATTCGCTGTTTTGCCATATAGGGTCCTCCAGGAGTGGTGGGTCCTCCTGGAAAGGAAGGAAACATCGGCCAGCCTGGACCAATGGGTGCTCCTGGAAGCAGAGGCTCCGGTGGGGACCTTGGAGCACAGGTGACACAAGATTAAATTGAGTTTTTTATATTTCAAACAAACATGTTATTGGTATTACTGCAAGATTAGTACAACTCACTGAAACATAAATCTTTTTATAGGCGTGACCTGCCAATGTACAGTGGCAAGGTATATTGTAAGATTTGATTTATAAACTGACATGGAAACATTTTCAGATTACTTCAGCCTGATTGGATGATTAGCTATAAAGAAATTAAGACCTTCTCAGTGGTTTCATACAATTTCTCTGCTTTGAGATATTTTACACTATCACATTGCTGCAGATTGGACAGTTTAATGCCCAGTTTCTGTGAAAAAAAGAGGACATTTGTGGGCGTATTGCTAATTTACCTGTACATTTTTTTTTACATTTTGGCGTGCATGCGTGCTACTTGGAGTCAAATAAATCATTAGGCAACAACTTCTGGGGATTATAAGTATTTAATTTACATTTCATTGCAATCATGCATGTAGTTGCTGAAATATCCTAATCTGGACCAAAGTGTTCCAGATCAAACTTTTTGTTCTCATTGCAAGCACCGCAGACATTTAGTTCATCTTTTTCTTTGTCAGGGTCCACAAGGTGAACCTGGACCGCCCGGCCCTCCAGGCCCCCCAGGGCCTCCCACTGCAGCTGTGGAAGACCTCTTTGCTCCCCTTTACGATTACGATGGGAACGGCGGTGTGCCAGAAGCTGAGGAATTCGTCGAGGACTATGTGGCCGCTGATCCTCCTCCACCTCCAGAGTTTAACAAAGATGAAGCTGTTCCCAATAAGAACGAGGCCGCCCTGCGTGCGGACACCGGCGTCCATGCCACACTGAAGACCCTCAGCGGACATTTGCAAAACCTCCGCAGTCCTGATGGCAGCAAGATGAACCCAGCTAAGACCTGCCAGGACATAAAGCAGTGCTACCCTCACAAAAAGAGCGGTGAGGGTCCTTCATTTCTGCTTTTTCTGACTATTTAGAAGCTATTTTCAGTTATTTTTAGACCAGTATCCCACATGCAAACCAGTTGATCCTATTAGTCTTTTTCTTTGTACCTTTTATACAGGTGAGTACTGGATTGATCCAAATCAAGGAAGCACAAAAGACGCCATCAAAGTCTTCTGTAATATGGAAAGCGGTGAAACCTGCATCTCTGCTAATCCGGCCAACATTCCCAGCAAAGCCTGGTGGACAAAATCCAGTCCCAGTGCCAACAAACCCATCTGGTTTGGAGCAGACATGAACAGCGGAACTAGAGTAAGAAAGCAAGAGGCATGCTTTGTGTGGAAGCTTTAACATATTGATGGGTTTGTTTTATTTCAAACATGTTTATAGTAAAAAAAAATAGTATCTAGAAGCCTAGAAATGAAATCCGTCATGCGCTGGGTGTAATCATGTCAAACTGCCATCTGATTTCAGTTCCGCTACGGAAATAAGGAGGTGCAGCCGAACGCTGTGGCGGTCCAGCTGAAGCTGCTGCAGCTTTTGTCCAAAGAGTCGCACCAGAACATCACCTACCATTGCAGGAACAGTGTGGCTTATAAAGACGAGAAGAGCAGCAACCTGAAGAAAGCTCTAGTCCTCAGAGGCTACAACGGCCAGGAGCTGAGAGCGCAAGGCAACAACCGCCTCCAATACACCGTCATCGAGGACGGCTGCTCAGTAAGTCATAAACAGAAGACCTAGATTTGCCAAAAAGCCATTAGAAGACACTTCTATTGATTTATCTGTCTTTCTTTTCCTTCAGAAAACTAACGGAGAGTGGGGCAAGACAGTGATTGAGTACAGGACTCAAACTTCGGTTAGGCTGCCCGTCCTGGACCTGGCGCCAATGGACATTGGAAAGGCTGATCAGGAGTTCGGCGTGGACATCGGCCCTGTGTGCTTCTTATAAAACACAAATCCCCAATGCAAGATGGACAGAAATAGCCTTTTTTTTTAGAGGAGTAACATCATCACCAGAAATTATAGTATATGGACTCCTCTTTCTGTGAGCGTACAAGTCGATGAAGGTTAGATGTTTCATTGCTGCCATTCACACACCCATAAGCTGTTGAAGTACAGTGTACTTGCTGTGTCTGCCAGCCTACGAGAGCCATGTGACTAGGACGCTGACATAATTTATTCACCAATAAATAAATGTACAATCTAGAGCACAAGTACTCTACAGGGAAATGCATGTGGGTGGAAAAGATGTCTGAGGTGCTAACATGAAAACGGAAAGCAAAGTTTTAGAAGAATTGTAAACTTGCATAAACTGGAAAAACAGCTAGTAATGTTATTTCTTAAAGAGATGTAGTGTCTTTATGGGTGAGATTTAGAGCAGATTGCACAATAACTGAAGGTTTAAAATGAATAAAAGCATTCAAACCTTTTAATTTGGCTGTTTCCCAGTATATGCAAGTCAGAAGGAGTTGCAAGAGTTGATATAGAGTTGATATAGAGTTGATATAGAAATGACTGTAGTCATTAATTTTAATGGAATAAAAAATCTAAATCATGCTTGAACCTAAATTATTACGTTATGTGCAGGAACTCATTTACTCACCACAGAAAACTTTTGTATCTCTTCTTCAAACTTCACCTGTAAATGCAAAATATGACTGTAAATTGCAAATTATTTGTTTGTTGTTGACTATGGATGTGGAATAAATGTCTTTCTTTGGAATGACTCTTCACACAAACCAAAGCCAGAAAAGTTGAATAAACGCTCGGTTCCCCCTCATGAACAGCAAAAGTTTGAAGTCAGTTTGGAAATGACTGAAACTAAATTATCTCACCACTAGGGGGAGACATTGCTTCAACCTGACAGTAATCTAATCACAGTAAACTACTTTCACCTGACATCTCAGCTGAAACAGTCCTTCATTAGATGGACTTTGAAATGAAAAACCAGCAGGGCCGGTCTACAAACTGCAGCATCAACACACATTTCAGACAGAGATTTAAGCCACCCACCTTGGATAGGTTCTTATTTCTTGAAATAGACAAACACTGTTTTACTGACTTCCAAAACCGACACAGAAGCCAAATATCAGCTCTGAAAAGATGTCCTGGCGGCATGCTTTCCCCACTCTTTCAGCGTGTGTCTGCATGCATGTATGGATGTGTGAGCGAGTGAGATGAAAAAAAAATAAAAAAGAGCCAGAGAGGGAGAGAGAAGGCGTTCTTACAGGAAGAAAAAAAGGCAAAGTTCAGGCAGCACATGTTTCTGGGTCGACCTCTCCTCTGCGCTCGGTGAAAGACGTGACACTCTCACCGTTTCCTGCAGCCTGGGCTCGCTCCACATCTGTCGAGGTAGTCATTTTTAGCCGGGGCTGCTATTTTCATAACGAGCATGGAACATTTTAGATAAAAGTGGTGTGGAAGGAATCTAAACATTGGCATTTGCATATGATAAGCTGCTCAGTTCAGTACAAGAGTGTCAAGTCTAACATAAAATGACACTGCCCATTTTCCTCCCAATCTATGACATTACATCCAGCTGTTAAAGCTTTTTTTATGTTGCTGAAAGCGATTTAAACATCGAAGGTCACAAATGGCCAAAACTGTGTTTGAAATTCAAGTCCTTTAAGTCCCAGAATTCCTTAGTGTACCTTTTAACGCAATTTTTTTCCCTGAAAGTCAAGTCCAGTTAAAATGATTTTAATAATATTTTCATTGTTAGCTGCATTACAGGAAGTGAATGACACAAATGAATATAAATGAAGAAGTATCCCACAGAATCCCAGATGTGGACAAAAGGCGGATGTATACAATTAGTACTGCACATCCCAGCCAGACTCCTCATTAATAACAGAAACCATATCACTGTTCTATCAGTGCTTCTAGTTGGCTTACGCTGCATTAATTAATATTTATTGTTGATCATTATATCACTGTTAAGGCCCTGGCTATCTGTGCTTATTGAGAAGTCCCAATGTATCATCTAATTTTTATGAGTTTGTGTGTTATGTAATATAATTATATTTTAACATCCTAAATTTAATATCAAACCTATTTTAATGTTATAGTCAGGGGTGTTTTTATTTTACTTTTACACAGCCAACACTAGCAGCTCTGTGAGGCTGGATTGAGGCACAGTGGTGCTATGATTTAAATTCTAACACAGCATGCTGACATGCTCACAGTGACATTGCTAACATGCTAATGCTAAGCAGGTGTTTACTCAGTTCACCATCTTTGTTTAGCGTGTGAGCGTGCTGATATTTGTTTTAAAAAAAAGTCATTATTTTTGCAGATATGTCGTCATAAACCAAATAATGTTGACCTGACTATGGAGCTTAATGAAAGGTCAGGGTCACCAAAGTGATTACAATGATTCCCGAGGGGCGCATGAATGTCTGAACCAAATGTTGAGATATTTTATTAGAACCCAGAAAAGTCAACCTGCTGATGGTGCTACAGTAAAAAGTCGGGGGATCACACAAGTTTGTGGAATTTATCCCCTGGGAACCATGTAGGCCTGAACCACATTTCATAACAACATCCCACTGCTTGTATATGTCAGTCTGGAATAAAGTGATGGACCAACTGACTGACAGACATTGCCACAGACAGAGCCAAGCTGGCTAAAAAGTGCTACACACATGAATATTGTTATTGTTATTATTTTACAAAAGTGGTTTGATAGCTGCTCAGCTTTAATTAGCCTCCTGCTCATTTTAAAGAGGAAAAGGCAATTCCTCATTTCCTGGGGAAATGAGCCCAGAGGGTAAATCATCCTTTCTCTCTGATTGTTATCATGTTGTACTTGAATGCATGCGTGTATACTTTAAAGGTTCTCCTTCAGCCTGACGTATTTTGTGTCAAATCCTGTGTGAAACCGTGTGTCCCACACATTGTAATGGTGCATGCTTCACACAAACGTGGACCTTTGGAGTCTGCGACCCTGAGATGTCTTGGCAGCGACGCCCAGATCCTGGCTGGGGTGTCTCTTGTGCACCGAGGAGCTTCGATGAGATTTCCCAGCTACTCCTTTTCCTTCCTGTGGACCCTCCAACCCCACCTCACTGACGCCCCTCTAAAACACTTAGAAAACGCTTGGGAAAGGATCATGAGAAAGGCTCAAACTATTGTCCTAAATGATTTTCAGTGGCATGAAAATGCAGATCTGAAAAAAAGTGTTAAGGGAAAGTATTTTGAGAAAGTTGTGGGAATATGTTGTTAGATTTCATTGTTGTGAGACATGTAAAACTACACAGTGATGGATTTATCGTGCAGAATTAGAAGATTTCTAGTATTGGCTTTTTGAACATTTTCCCAAATTACAAACTGGAATTACTTGAATTAAGTGATCTGGTTTGTGCCTGCTAATTCTAACACTCTTTCACCTTTCTTGTCACCTGATACATGCAGCCAGGACATTTTCTCTCATGCTTCGCTCATTTGCAGAACAGAGCGCCAAAAGGAAAATATTTGGTGCTACAAGTGAGGCAACGTGGAGGCTAGGGCTAGTTGGTAAAGGACTGTATTTGGCAAGCTAACGGCTAACACACCGGGCACTAGGCAGTCACAGTAGCTACCTGAGCTGCTTTCTAATTTCTCTGTACTTGACGGTTTACTCACCCCTGGCATCTCAGGATTATACACCATTTATTTTAATAAAAATTTAGTCTACACAGGAGGTTAAAGGTTCAGTGTGTAATAATTAGGAGGATCTATTGACGGAAATGCAATATAATATACACAACTACGTTTTCAGTGGTGTATAAAGACGATAAAGACGTATAAATAAACGATTATGTTTTTATTACTTTAGAATGAACGATTATCTACATTCACCCTTATGTGGAAGCCGCCATCTTTCTACAGTGGCCCAAATGGACAAACTGCTCTACAGAGCGCGTTTCATCACTACAAGAAAAAGAAGAAGTGGTCGTAGGAGTAGCAGTAGTCATCTGTTTTCTTAGAAGTAAGAAGAGAAGTGAAAGAAGTAAAATTTGGGACAAATTTAGGATCACGTGTATTATTGAGCAAAAAGGCCACCATCATCAGCCACTGCAGGTTCTCCTACTCGCTTGAAAAGGCAGGGGTGAGAGGTGACTGATGTGGTGTTGTGGTGATGTGGTGTTTCTTTCTCCTTAAATCTTTATTGCAAAATGATGGATAACGTGGACAGGGACAGTTGACACAAATAATGAAACACTTTGCCAGGTTCTTTCTATATTCTATAAAGATATTTAAAGGGGCCATATGTTGAAAGTTTTCACAGCCTTTTTGTTGTTGGTTTTAGAAAGTGAATTGATGTAAGATATTGTAGATGACTGTGTGTTGTTTATACGCTCTGATAATGGAAAATCCAACACATCTTTCTAGTATGTTGTTTGCACATTTCAACAGCACACAGACACACTGAAGTCGGAAGGATGACTTGTGAATGCACAGTGAGCCTTTGGTTGTAATTTACAACCCTCACCACTAGATGCCACTAAAACTTACACACTGAATGTTTAAATAAAAGTGAATGATGCAACAAAACTGATGAGTTAAAATAACTATTTTTGGACTCTCCCTCAAAGGTCAACATTGTCAAGACATATTGTTGTTGGTCAACAACCCAAATGTGCGTGTCAAAATGTCACTCATTTCGAAGAATTTGTTGAGTCTGTGAGTAAAGCAGCAGTTTTATGGGACTGAAATGATTTAATGCTGGTGTGTGACCGAGCCTTTATGAAACAGTGTGGCTGGGTTGGCGGAATCAGAATCAGCTTCATAGTTTTTTTTAGGAATTTGCCCCTTCATTGTACAATGTTGACGATGCTTACTTATACAATAATACAATAAAAAAAACTACGGGCTACAGTATAGACAATACATTTACACACTGTAAACAAAAACAATATAGACAATTTGAGAAAATAATGCAATGAGCAGAGTGTATAGAATGCAGGAGTAAATTATTATAAATGTTATTATTATCATTATTTTGTCCATGTCGGCGGTGGATGTAATATACAGGTGCACATACACATACATGCATGCATGTACACATGTACGTAGTGCGATTGAGCACAGTGCAAAGGATGCAGGAATAAATGAGTATTAGGTGTTGTGAACTAAACTGCAGGAGCTAGTGGGCTTTATAACAGTCTGTAAATAATTTGTCACAAATAGCTTTGTGATGCTGATCTAAATTGGATGTGATTCAGGTGAGATTAAACATGTTTTTTTAAATGATCAAAATGATTTAAAGCATTGTGGAACTTTAGTGGAGTAAATACATTTTGCTTGCTTTTCCCACATTAACATCAAACATCAAAAATTGAAATCCAGTGAATATTGACATACAGAAAACTCAGTTGCCCTTAAAAGCTGTTCTTCAGATGGGTGCTCCCTCTCAGTCCACACACAAACACACTCTTCCACACACCCCTCCTCCACCAGGAGTTGAAGCTGATCGAAAGGGAAATGGGCCGCTTTAACATCCCACCTTTTCCCCGATCCTGGGAGGAGCCTGTGCCTGGTGGCAGCGAGGAGAACAATGGCAGGAAATTGGGAGAGGAGCGAGGGAGTTCCTGTTGGCAGGACGATGCTGAAGACGAGAGCTGCGTCGCGCCTCGGACAAGTGGATACTGGCGCGTCGCCCTGAGTAGTAGGAACTGGGCTCTTTAAAACTTATTGTTTGAGATGTTTTGAAGAGTTCGATTCCAAATGTTTGACATTTGAAGGGAGGGATGTCTTAGAAGTCCTGCTGTTAGACCCTTAAATTGAAGATCAGAACAAAATTGCTTGCAAAGCAAATAATCACACCACCCAGTAAGGTCACTTTCACACCAGAAGTTCAGTTCAGTTGGTTCAGTTAAAGGAAAAATAAACCGTTTCCTTTTAGTTCTGGTCAATTTTGTGTTCACACTTACTTTTTGGAAATGAACCACCGTTACAGTATTGGCCTAATTTTTTTTGGTCCCCAACAGAGTTCAAACAAGTCAAACGGGGCAAGAAACACTAGACAATTTTAACGTTATAAACAAACCTCTAGATAGACAAACTTATTTGAAAGGGAAAACAAACTTTAATGGTAACGTTATTAACCAAACTGTAAAGATCCATCACAGCTTAGCTTTGACCTACAGTAGCTACTTCCTCTAGTTTTGGTTTTCAATTACATTTAAAGTTTTCCTCTTAATAAAGGGGTTTTAGATAAAATGGCATCTGACTGTCTGGCTTCTTGCGTTTCTTGTCTTGCCAGACTACATGGTTACAACTTTGTGTTCTCAGAGCTCAGCAATTACTTGTGCGCTCATTAGTGCCAATAGAAATGATGGCTATACCTATGGATGCATGGTTAAGTTGTAATAAACCACAATATATGGAGATGTCATCAACATTAGAGCAGTTAAGAAGCAGCTCTGTTCTTTTGAACTTAAAAACGTCGCTCTTAAATTGTTAAATCTGTATCACTGCTGTAAATTCAGATTTTAAACATATTTAAATATCTGATGCAACAGAAATTAGGCAGGTTTTTTTTGCTGCTAGGGTGAAAGATGACATGTATGGAGGCCCCACAGCTGTAAAGGACAAAAAAAAAAAAAGTTCCAACCCTAGCTAGCAAACTGGAAATGAACTCTCCACATGATGTACTCACACGTTCGATCATGACGTGCCTCCAGAAACGCCCAAGCAGCGAGGCTAACAGACAACCAAGTGTTGACATCACTCTGTGATGAGCTGCTCAGATAATTCATGACCCTGCAGCGGTCTGAAAGGGCCGTGCTGCGAGCAGCAGACTTCCTGCGGTCCCACCCAGACCCGGGTCGCGTCCATACAGCCGGGCCACATTGCTCACCCCAACCCCTGTACTGTACGCCCTCCACACCCTCAAGCACAGCCAAGAACTCATTCCATTGTTCTCAAGAGTGAGACATCCAAATGCACAAGTGGCCAGATCAAGCTAAGAGCCAGATGTGTGTGTGGTATGTGTTCGTGTGCGAGAATGCATGGCAGTGTTCTTTTGTGAGAGTGGCTTAACCAGAAAATGCTTCAAACACAGGGTTTGTCATGAAGAGGAGTTACTGGAAACCCCATGCAGCATATTGTTTTAAACTTGAGTCATTCTTCCTGAAGAGAGAAAAAGTTCCTCAGGGTCTAATCAAATAAAGCGTTTGTAAAGCTTAAGGTTTAAAAGACCTTAAGCTTGTTTTGTCGTCATTGCACTTTCCAGAAATCACCAGTGCATCAACCAAGGTTACATGACATGACATGTTCTTGCTTTAATTTTCTGTTGTCAAACTATCTAATGCTGGGGTTTGTGATCAGCTGTGGAAGCTTTCCTATTTTCACTGTTTGCATTCCTAACATACCCATCTGCTGTTGCTGGGAAGGTAAAGTGTGCCATGTCTTGTTCATCAAAGGGTTTTTCCGAGGATGCACTCACTCTCACAGGGAAATTTCCTTCTTCAGGGAAGGAAAATCCATTCAAATGGCCTATAAGTTCACAATGCCAAATTATGCCAGTAATTATTACTTAAGTCATATTTTGAATGTAAGACAGGATTTACTGAAGCGTAAGGCGTTCTACCCATTAGAATTGAACCTATATTTAGATTGCACCTATCATTAACTTCCCTGCTAAATGAGTGTACTTGTTACTGCTATTGATGACTCTTGGAACACTCTGAAGTCTGCATGCATGTACTGATGTCGCATGAAATATTGAGTCAGTGCTCAATCACTTCAGACTAGTGTGTCAACAACAGTAAAAGTAAGGCCTAATGTGGCCGTGACAATGTGGGGCAGATTGATGTGATTATTTTCTACAGCTTCATTTCTGCAGAAACATGTGCAGTATTGTCACTGCTTCGTGGAACACATGTGGCAATCTGATGTCTCTACTGAGTTATGTACTGTGGAAATATCCTTGACACAGAACTGTTACCGACACGCATGTTGGAAACCCGTCTGGACGCAAAACATCGGCTAAATGATTTAAGTTTCAATGTAAGCATGCGGAAGTTAAGGCAGTAAACAAGTGTTAGTCATGAGGCCAAGGAAGTGTTTGCGACCAGCACACAAGAGCTGACGGATCAAGAGTTCAATGGCAATGTATTCTTAGAAACAGGAAACCTGTAATACATCCACAGGTCTGATTTCCAAAGAGGTAAATAAAGGGAGGTGGGATTTGTCGGGTGGTGTTGTGATAGGTAAACAACAAAAACATCTTTGCAGAGATCTTTCGTGCTTCAAGTTGATTTTTGAACTTTATTTTTATCTGTTTAAAAGGAAACGTGTGCCATCAGAAACCACACAGGATGCCATCTCTCACGCTGATGTAACAGGATGCAAGTTAAAAGTGTGGTTTAGTTGTAAAAATATCAGATGTTTAGTGTTCTGCACAAACATGGGAGGAG
Source organism: Lepomis gibbosus (assembly GCA_029875015.1). Lineage (NCBI taxonomy): Eukaryota > Metazoa > Chordata > Actinopteri > Centrarchiformes > Centrarchidae > Lepomis > Lepomis gibbosus. The sequence continues at coordinate 32,386 of JAPMOB010213513.1, read as the reverse complement.
ACGGTCTCATGACAACTGCGATGCCCCATGTACTGTCCAAAAACCGCGGATACCAGAATCCTTTGTGGATTGAAGTCATGACTGTGAAAGGCGTGCAAGTGGAGCTCGTAAATTACTATTACTTGCAATGATAAACAGTCACGCACAACGCACACATGCTTTTGATCATCATGTGTTCTTTTTGGAGACTTTTTTTTTTTGGACATATTTAACACTTGAAAGTGGCACATTAGAGCTTTTACAGGTTCTCTGTTCTGACTTTGATGAATGATGCACTGAAAGCATAGATACAGCTCTTTTCCTTTGGGACTTCCTAATTATACCTGGTCACATATATGTTTTGGACGAGGAACAGACAGTAACACGCCCTGCTTTGTCTGGAAACAATATTCATTTCAGTGGGAGACATTTTCTAAGGTCAGACGAGGAAATCCCACCCTCAATTAAATATGTGGGAAAGAAAATTCACTTACATGTTTTCTTTCTTTTGTCTTTGAGCGGAATGAAACAGGACAAAAGAGACATTAAGGAAAGAAACACAAATACAATGACTCTTTTTTTTTCTGGACGTCAGTTTAAAACAGCTTGTTTTTATTTACAGCATTATTACTTCAGTATAAACAAGCATTCTATGGATTTATGGACAAAGCCATGTTACAAAAATGAAAATGAGATTGAAACAGTGACTAAAATGATCTTGAAATGAATAAAACATGTGTAACAGCTCCAACATGTTTTTTATATATATATATTTTAACATCACTGTTTACTCTTAACATTGGGAAATATTCTAAACTCAAGTTTTTGCAGGGTTTTAGACCGTATCCATGGCCTTCTTCAGTAAACGGAGCTATAGTCAGAAATGGAAGAAAGTAACAATCTCCCCTCTCCCATACAACACCTGAGCAAGTTCCATTTACTGAGGAAGGCGGTCAAAAATGGCTGAAAGCTTCAGAGAAAGCTTGTAAGTGAACCTTGAGTTTGGAATATTTTAGTAGCCAATGGAGCCCATAATAGCAATACAAAGCCCTATAAAAATTTACATTGTAATATGTCTGCAAACCTTAGCTAGACTCGTCTTTTGAGTTTTCTTCTGAGAAATATTCGCTCTCGACATTTTCGCTTTGTTGATGAAGGTTAGATGAGAAGATCGACACCACTCTCATGTCTTTACAGTAGATATGAAGCCACTAGCCTAGCATAACGACTGGAAAATGGGGGAAACAGTCTTTACTTGGACTAAGAAATAAAATCTGGAAACAACATATAACATGGTAAATTATGAGATTTAGAGGTTCTGGTAAGCAGATTTTGGTTGCCTAGCGGTTTACCCCCATTTCTGGTCCTTATGTTATGCTAAGCCCACTGGCTGTGGCATTAGATTAATATTTTCCTTACATGAGAGTGGTATCTATCTTCTATCCTCACTCTCAGCAAGAATACAAATAAGTGTATTTTTCAAAATGTCAAGCTTTTATTTTAAGAAAAGCCTAGACATAACATAACACATACATGTATGTAGTAGAGGTGCACAGAGATGCCGCACATCATCTCTGTCCGTTCAGCCATCAAAATGATCTATCTTCATAAACTACATAAGGTTTTATGAACTGTCTGAACTCCACCACCACCAAACGTTGACCTGAGGGACATTCAACAATCAGATACTGAAAAAAAGGTTGTATAAATCAAAAGATTCTGTTTTGCATTGGAAATAAAAACTATTCACAGTAAATATAGAAAAATATCCTTCAGTTGAAGGGAATAATCTAAAATTTCAATGGGCTACTTTGCATTAAATGTATGTTTAAAAGTCAATCAAACTACACCAGTGGAAAACCATGATGTCCACACCAATACATTCCAGTTGTGCAGACTTTAGACCTAGATTTTGCAGCTGTGCATGCCACTGATTATCAATCATAAATGTGCAATGGTCTTCCTCTCTATAAGCTCAATACCAGTAACCAGAAAAGAGACAAAAGACAATTAAACACAAATGACCAACAATAAATAAAAAGAGCTATGGACACCGCGGCGGGAGCATCAAGCACTATTAGGCTACAGAAATGAAATTACTGCCACGTTAAGCAGAATAACAACATCACGAAAGCAGACAACACATAGATGTATAATAAAGAGAAACCCGACTGCAGCTGCAGACACAGACACAAATATCAAAGCAAATGGGTAGCACACACAATTCTAGGTAACGCAGTGGTCGTACTCACCTGTCTGAGTCCTCATATTTGCTCTTGGTTCAACTTCTGTGTTTGAACATTCTCAGTTCATATTATATCCAATCCTTTCAGCTGTCTGTCGTACTATACCCAGTCCGCTTAGCCTCCGTGTCCCAATATAACCCTCTTTGTCCCACTGTTCTCCTCAAAGCTTTCAAACAGTTTGTGCTGGCTCCACAGTCACAGTGACAAAAACAGTAGAGAGGCCTCACACACCTCACTGAAGGTAGAAGGTCCCCAGCAGTGTAGCAACAATGTTAAGGTAGCTGGAACCTTTTTTATGTGCCAAGGAAAAATAATGCTACAACATACTCATAATGACTTCACCCTCAATTTAAGTGCATTACGGTGCATTGTATCTAATAGCTAATGCTCACAAACTGCTAGGCCCGGCCAGGGTGAGGATGCATGCATCCCCCAGACACTCTGGAGCTCTGCCTTCCAGCAGCTTCAGACAGACAGGTGAGCAGACAGACACACACACACACACCAGCAGCTTCTTCTCTGCTGCAGCTTTCTTTTGTTCCATTCTCACACAGCTTATCACATTCCTGAGCTAACAAGCAACTTTGGGTAGAAGAAATATCCATTTCCAATGCGTAAGGCTATTTGTGCTTCCCCAAATATTGCATTCCTAGAATGTAGCTATGTCCAGTGTAACATAAATCTGACTATGTACCCACTATTAATCACTTCCAGCTACCAGAGATTAGGGTTTCTGTAATAGTAAAATAAAAGACTTACACACTTATACAAGACACGCTGAAAATCACTTCAGAAATCACTGTTGAAATCATATAATCACCCAGTAAATTATTATAGTAGGCTACACATACTGTTTTACGAATAGCAGAAATATTCTGACTCCAACTGAGAAAAGTAGCCTAATTATAGTAAGCATTTATGGTTCTGTGCAATACCTTTAAAGAAATAAAGAGACATTTTGAGGAATAATGCATGTCGAGAGTTATCGTACTGCATGTAGAGACTAATCTGTAATTCCTATTTCGGAAGGCCGAAACCAGCAGCTCTCTTGACAGGAAAGTTACCTTTAATCTCTAACCGGATGTGACAAACTTTGTCTTCACACAGATATGCATGTGGAATTACTGGATGCTAATGCTAGTGATGATAATGATCAATGTAAAATATCAAATGAGTGAATCAATTTGTCAGTTCCTGCTGAATTTGTTTCCTGGACATCAAAATCTTTTTTAACAAGCTTACAGTTTGTGGACTTTTAAAAAATGTAACATAAGTAATATACAATGATGTGTTCCTAGTTCCTAGAAAATGTACAAGATACACTAAAGGCTGTCTAAATACAACTCAGTTCTAATTTATATTTTGTGACTATCTCACAAGGATCTTCCTGGTAAGTTGAAATAATCTGATGTGATGCCATAAAAAAATTGCCTAATGGAGCATTAGCTTAAAAGATACTACAGCTATCACCAAGCCAGACATGATAAGACAATGTAAGCTTCTGTTTCTGACAAGATTTTAATGTGAAACTCATTATTTGTAACCAGAAATAAGAATATAATACATAAATAAAAAAATCAGGAGTCTTATTAATAAAAAAAAGCTAGTTGTATTTCTTTTTCTGTACACTTTGCATTGCTAGTTCTAAATGGCACTAGCCAAACAAACTGTACTGTACTTAAAAAAAATTCTTGAAGGCATAAAGTTTGGCTAACTGCCTACCTTTTAACCATGTCCTTCTTTGCTATTCAAGCTAGCCATTAGGCTAACTCCCAGAAACTGTTGCTGTGGCTCTGTCCATTGATGTTTGAATTAACCAATGAGATTATTTCTAACAGCAAATACGTTCTGCCACAATGTTAGGGGCCTACAACTAAAAGCTAAATGTATTTTTGAGATTCAGAAGAGGTGATTAAACAGGCTTTTCCTGCTTTTCCTTTCACCCTCACCAGTAGCTACCTATTTTTAAATGACATCAATATCCTCAGAATTCCCAGAAGAAATCTTCTCTCTTGGCATGATCGTAAGAGTCGGCAGTCAGAACAGCTTTGTGTTCACTGAGGGCTCTTCACATTATTCCACACAATGCTTAAAAACATCATAAACTCCTTGTGTTAGTGAGGCAGGTCGATTTATGGGGTTTTCCTTATGTCCGGTCCGAGCCCCTTTGAATATTTGAGGGATATTTATTAATAATGAAGAAGCAGTGTCTTTGATCTCAAGCTCCTTCTCTTTTGGTAATTCTGTATTCGGGAGAAAAAGTCAAAAAAGGAAAACAGAATGGAAAAAACATCAAAGGAGAAGAAAAGGTTGCACTGCCATGAGCAGTAGCCCAACTCCAAGAAAGCATTGACACCAATCGTCATAACATCTCGGGAAAAGTCAAAGAAACAGTGACCACGGAACCTCAAGTGCCAATTGTTGAGGGCCACCTTCATATGAAAGAGCTGTCCGATCTGAATATGTCTGAGTAGCTCTTGCCGTTTATGTGCTCGGTGTGGCTTTCGATGCTGTAGCAGCGGTGGACCTCTGTGAGTGATGACGCCACGTATGAGGCTGAGCGGAACAATTCGGCGTTGGCGATCCTGCCTGCGAACTGTATCCGCTGCTGATTCCAGTGTCTCCGCAGAACGCTCTGGACCTGCATAGAAACCCAAAGAGGATGTAAAGAGGATGGCATGAGGATGGCATGTGCTTGGCTTTACAATTAGAAAAAAGAGGCCTGTGGATTGACTGAGGCAAATCAGCTGGGAGAATCATTTTAGAATAATGTAAAAAAATATAGTCTTTCAATGTGAAGGCATTCTTCACACTACAGTTGCATCAAAGCAACTGGCATTTTTTGGTGCTTTCAAGGTATCTACTTGTGACCAAGTTACAAATGGGAACAACAAGTGTTTTGGCCATCAACGGCCCTGTGAGCTAGAGTTTTGCCACCTAACCTGATACTTCGCCAGGACTGGGTTGGTACGTTTTCTCGTGGAAGCTTAAGGGTTCAGTAAGTTCTTAGCTGGCTTATTTTTAGGGGTGTGCCACGAGACCTTGTAATATTAAAAGGTAACCATATTTCTCACTGAGTTGAAAAGCTGTCTCACAATATTGGAATGTGAGGGTGTATGTAGCATAGAAGACGCCCCCACAACTTGTTTAAATTGTTTGTTTGGCAGCATTTTCGGTGGAAACACTAAGCAGCAACAGAACAAGACACAAAAAATATGTAAGCTACATTTCAAAATGCAGCTGCATTGTTTTGCATTTTGCGACTTTCAGTCGGATAAAAGATTATTTTTTAATCATATATTTCTTCGTTGAGGATTTCTTAGTGTCAAAATGTGTCTTGTTCCCAATATCATGTAGCATATAGCGTATCTTCACACATCTAGTTATTTTCAAATGAAATATAACGAAAAATGTATCTCTTTCTGTCTCTGACTGTACCAGTTGTCTATTAACATGTGCATCATAAGCACACAGTGTCGAGAGGAAAGAACAAGAGAGGCAATACGCTGCATTAGCCTGGGTTTGAGTAGATTCGGGTATCAGATTGTGCAGTTACAGACAGGTTCAGTTGCATCTAGTCCTAAAAACCTGAGTACTGGCCAGGTTTGGGTCTCAGTTTTAGGCCCGCGGAGTACTTTAATGTAAAGTGTCCCTTAGAAAGATGTAAAAAAAAAAAATTAAAAAAGCAAATTTAGCATGTTGCAGTTTAATTGGGATGAAAAGCTAAGATGGGTTAGATGTGTTTTTTCCAAATGCATCGACTCTGACTCACACACCTAAAGTTGTTTGCTAATCTAACCTTGAAATATGAGATGATGCAGTAATAACAGGCAGAATCAACCTCATTACTCACCTCCCCGTTGAAGAAGCAGAATATTGTAGAAACCAGGAGACCCTGCATGTGGAAGAAAACAGTTTCTTGACAAAATACACAAAACAGGAAATCATTTAATCTTTAACAGCTGCACAAGGACCTGCAAGTTTACACAATTGTAAAATGATCGTGGATGTTACCATTTTTAATACCATGATTTTTATTGAGTAAAAGAATATTGGTTGACATTGTTTTTTGCAGTGGAACTATTTTTTATTGGCAGTGTTGGATAAAGCGCTCCTCACGCGAGTGTACTGACCTGGTAGTGCATGAGCATTTCCATGATGTACAGGTAGATCTCAAAGACCCAGTGATCCTGGGGCTTGTAGGGGAGCAGGACAAACTGGATGCCGAGCAGAGGGATGAGGATGAGAGTGGCTCTCACAGCCCTCATGTAGAGGCTGGACTCGGCCTGGTGCGTCACCCTCAGCTTGGTGATGAGAACCCGAACGATGTTCAGCAGGAAGAACAGATTGACCTAGAGTCAAAAGGCATTACGATTGATGCAAACGCAAAGAAAATACCGTAATTTCAAACACTTTTTTTTTTTTAGAAAATACATATTTACACGTGCCAACTACTGTACAACTAACCAGATTATTAGTTTTGACAGACGTAAAAGTCAG
>JAPMOB010213513.1:0-25656 GCA_029875015.1 Lepomis gibbosus | reverse complement strand
ACGCTGTGGGGGCGAATAAAGGAATGTGTTTGACTGGCCAAGTCACATGTCATGTCTTTCCTGATGACTAGATTGAAGGCAAAAATCTCCAAAAACAAGTATGAAGTGAAGAAGTCTCCAGTCTTGCCTGTAAAGTCCCATGTCATGTTTATTACTATTAAAAATCTGAATCTACAAAACAACTAGCAACTGATGTAAAATGTGTTCTAAATAAGTTTAGTGGAGTAAAAAGTACATTACTGGCTTCCAGAATGCAGTGGAGTGAAATTATAACGTAGCATAAAATGAAACTCTACTCTACTCTGCTCAACTAAAGTGCCTCAAAAGCTCACCTAAGTACAATGCTTGAGTAAATGTACAAACAACTGATTCTGAAGGATTTTCAGCCACATTTTACATATAATGACTCAATTTAAACGTTAACTTGTAACAGCACTTAAGGTGAGGCACCACAGTCCAAAATGATGATTTTGCTTCAATCATTTTTTAGATTTCAAGTTATTTGCAACTATTAATACCATACTTTCAGAAAATGTACAATCTTAAATAATGTTTATAAATATTATTTCTTGTCTATTTTAAACCAAGTCTGTCAACTTCAGATAGTGTAAATTTCATCTTTGTTAATATTTTCCATGTAAAACTTCAACCAGTCTTTTTGAAACTCATTTAATTTTTTTTTTTTTACAATGTTAGCTAATCCATATATCCTATATAATGATCAAATAATTAGCATATAAATATAAAACCTTCAAAGCAGTTAGATCATCATTATTTGACACTTTTTCTTAAATATCTTTGATCATTCTCATTTTATGTAGCATTGTATGTGTAAATACATGGAGGGGAAAGGATCTGTCCTACATATGAGTGGTGTACTTAAATTCATAAAAAACAATATTTAGATGAATATGATGAAATGTCTGTCCATTTGGTACATTATCACAAGTAAACCAAAAAAATCCATATGACTCTTATCAATGTGCTGGAAAATGGATTTGTGTTATGTGCTAATTAGCGCATATTTAATGAGGAAATAACTCATTTGCTTTAAAAAAAAAACATGAAACATTGTAATTCAAAAAATGCTTCTATATATGTACACTTTCCGCTTGTAAAGTTTCATTGTGATATGAGTAAAGCTAGGAAAAAAGCTTTGACTGTGGTGTCACACAGGATGAAAGAAAAGCTTACACTCTTACTCTGTGTGGATGTAAACATCATCGAATTTAAGCAGAGTTGTTTTATCGTGAAGCCAACTGTGTTGCAGTGTAGGTCCAGCACAATAGAAAACTTGACAATACATTGGAGATTTTTTTGCCCAAAACACATGATGCACTATGGTCCATTGTGGCTGTACATCTGGTTTTCCCACCAGGGGTTCAATGCTTACCACCAAGGCTGCGCAGATGGGACCGTGGATAATGTACAGCAAGGAAGTATCTGAGCTGACCCAACATCTGTGAATGCATCAGATCATTATATTGTACAACATGGAAACACAAAACTTAAGTACAATGACATCTTTAGAAACGTTCACATGTCGTTGTGGTGATCAAAAAAGACTCACTTGTCGTTGTAGTAGCAGTGGCGTGCTATTGAATGTATCACCGCCGGCACAAGTGGAAAACCTGTAAAATCAAACGTGACCATTCATGAGATTTGAGTGTAAGAGATTGAAATGCGCATGATGAAGTATTTACATAAATCCTCACTTACCCCACCCCAGCAGATAATACCACATGAGATGCTGTTTCTCTGCAAACACTGCAACAACAATCAGAGTGTGCAGGTAGATGCCCTCGCAAAGCATCCAGAAGTAGTTACAGCTCAGCAGATACAGGTGGATGAACATGAGCAGCTTGCAGCTTCCCTAGAAGGAAGCAATGCGAGTGTCATGTCTTTCCTGAAAATGTAAACACTAAGTAATATCTGGGAAAAATAGGTCAATAAAGTCAAATCACTCACAGAATCGTTGTACGTGTGTCCCTGTTTCTTTACCACTGTTATGAGCCACACGACTGTGACGACTGAGTTTAGCACGAATGAGAGGAAGAGGTTTTTGTGGAGTGTTATCCTCTGGCAGCTCAGACTCCTGAGGGCAGCGAAGAGGAGACACACATTAAACACACATTTCATTTCTGACGGATTTGCCATGAAATCCAATCAACTAGCTAATGTAATTTTATTTTGAAATGGTGAGTATCTGAACCAAAATCCAATTCATTGACAAGATATTAAACATTTATAACTCCAGACTTATTGTTGTGGGCGAAGACATAACAGCAGCAACCCTTGTGGCTTATTAAACAGTCAGAAACACCTTTTTTGATCAAGTAGTTCTCACTTGCTAATAAACCATGTGTTAGTCTGTTATCTGTTATTTAGATTTCTTATTTTCTAATAAGTCATCACAAATTAAGTTTTCTTTATGCAGCTTTTTTCCCCCGCATGTCACAAAAAAACACATAGTTTGTACATTTAAAAATAAAAAAAAAGGAAACCACACTTACTTAAAATGGAAGAATATTCCTAATGATATGAGCAATGATACCAGTGACAGGCCATGACCAATCATGACCAAGTAGAAGTGAGTCATTGCCGCCTGCAAGAAAACAAAATGAATACAACTTCACAGTGAAAGCTGCTTCACATAGTGCCCAGGCTTTGTGTTTATTCCTCCTTACTGTCCTATGATGTGTGTTGTTGGCTTTGCAGTTTGTGAAGTTTGTCCATGTCCTGTTGCTCTCTGGGTGGCGTCCCCACTCGCCCGTCTCTGTGCAGACTTTGGATGCCACCGCTGTTCATAAATTTTAAAAATAAAGCAGCAGATGTAAAGTAAAAACACATCGCTACCGGCTCACCAGATTTAAAAGATCTGGTATACTGCAAGATACAGAGATTTACCTGTCAGTGTTAGGCTTGATCAGCATTGTGTGTAGCAAGAGCTTGAATGAAATATAATTCATTTATATGTAGATTGATACCTCTGTCTGTGTGTTAATACTGAGCTGGGGTAGCCTAGCCTAAAATATCAGAGCTAAGCGGCTAGCCTGGCAACATGTAGACCTCCCTAATATAACAATTTTGCATTGTTTTTTTTTGTTTGTTTGTTTTTTTACATTCATACATTTTTTTATATTTCTGTGTACAGATTAGTGAACTTAAGAGGTGTTGTTAAATGTCTTTTTAAACTGAAACCAGGCTAGCTGTATCCCCTCTGCCTCTAATTTTTATGCTAGTCTTTGCTAATCAAGTCCTGACCGTGCAGACATCGGAGTGGTGTCTTCACGTCTAACTCACGATCGGGAGCAACTATGGTCACATTGTCTCATCCATAATCAGAAAGCTAGCCAAATAGCTTGTTGCTAAAGACTAGAAACTGAGCTTTAAAAAATAATATATATAGAATTTAAAAACATTATCACTGCATATGTAACCTTGTTATGCTTTAAGTTGGTAAATCTAAAAATGTGCTGCCAGTTTTCAGTCTCAAAACTCATCATTAAGGTTAATGAAGTTAGTAAAGGTTAAGATACTGTTGCTTAATTTACAGAAATCATAGATGGCAAAGAACTTTACCATGAGGGTCAAAATCATCATAGTAGTCTGGACAGCTTTGCTCGGTTAGGCCAGCTTCAGTTGCATCCCAGCACAGCCAGCCATCCCAAGTGGTGTTACACTGTGGCGCTGCTGACACACAGTATTAGATAGTGATACTGTATTAGAATGCAATGGAAAATAGTAACATCAAAAACTTATTGAGATCATCTTCTCACCTATTGGTTTTGTTTTGCGGTGTGATTCTTTCACAATGCGCTGGAAACATTCGTACTGGGCTGTGGCGATTTGGTGATGTGTCGACTGATGTTCATTCTGATGATTCAGGCGCTCCTGGTAATCATCTTCTGGGCTTGCCACCACAAGCAGCTGAGATTGTTGAAATTCAGTACGTGAATACACACACACACACACACACAGAGATACACTAAATTTAATCTAAATTTCAAATATGAAGCAACAAAACCCAAGTCATGAGTCTTGGGTCTTGTGAAAGGGACATATTTAGCTAAATACAGCATATTCAAGGCAACTGAATTGTTGCACAGTTTAGATACAACAGCTGCACAGTTTAGATACAACAGCTACCTTATTGAGGGTGCACAGGACCAGGAGAAACATGAAGCCATTTAGATCCATCTGCACTCTGATCATCACAGGTGTTCTGAGAAAGAACAACAGTTAGTAACTGGGAAGAGGAAAGCATATTAAGACTTAATTATCTGTTTCTGTTGAAGACAACAAAAGACACTTGGACATGGGAAAGAGAAAGGATGATTTTTTATTCATATAGCCTTACACAGAAGTACAGTGCAGCTCATGTTCACTCCTATTTCTGCTTCACTGGAAGTTATTTTTATGTTATTCAGAGGAACAGGTAAAAATTTCAGCACTATCCGAAATAGTTTCCCCCAGAGCTCAATAAGAAAAGTGCTTCCTGAGTTGCAGCAGCTGTTAACATGATCCAACACACGATGTGTTGACAGGAGCTGGATATAAACTCAAGTTCACGTGCTCTGTGCTGTCATCCCGTATAATCAAGGTTTTAAAATTAATATGGTACGTTATTATTCTTTTTTTCAAGTTTAAATACCAAAATTGTAGTTAACGTTCTATTCCAACATCAGAACTCAGTAATCTTCATTTTATTTTCACAGTTTAAGTTTTGGTCTTTCTATGTTTGTTTCAGGCCACTTTTAGGCTACTCTAAACACTGCAGTTTTTTCAAAAAATGTCCAGTTCCCCAATCTTTGCCCTGATCAAAAGTCATGTAAACAAAACAGTACAGCTCTGTCTCCAAACCCATGTTTTTAATTTGTAATGGCAGGTCTCCCCTTTTTGGACGTCAGGGTTACAGATTTGACCTTTTGCTTCCTCCGATCCCCGCTGCTTCCTTCCTGCATGCTTATTATGCTTGTTGAGCAATCTTAACCAAGGTTTAGCAAAAAGACATACGTATGGCAAATGCAGTAAGAGCATGTGCTGCAAACTCACTTACTTACAGTATGTGGGTGCTTTCATCAGCTAATTAAATGCGACAGATGCATGCACCAACTTGGAAAACAAACAAACAAACGAAAAGAGTGCAAAACTGCACATTTCCTAACATGATAGTTCAGTTCTATCATAATAACCCAGCCAGAATAGAATAGCAGAAATGAAAATTATTTTGTGATGAAGTGCCGTTATTTCCAGCCATAGTAGGCAGGTTATATCATACAGAAGAGACATGACAGTCGGTGTGAAAGCAGTGGAAATTATGACGGTTCTAACTGTAGCGGTGTTAAAAATAGTTATTTGTCAGTGATACTGTTTGACTTCCACTGTATTTTCTCTCACGTATTTCCTGCACAGATTACTGATTTGTGAAGAGCACACTGTTGAGCCAGCCACTGTTATTACAAAGTACAATTGCCTCATAGCTTTATTGTACAAAAACAAATACACCCTGCCGGAGTTTCACAATTCAGTCAATTTCAAGATATAAACTGTAATATATTATGATTTGTTTAAAGTTGATAAATATGTACGATTAGCAAACATTGGTTAAAAATGGTAATAGAGACTGAATGTTTTATTTGTTATGAGTGACAGTCTCAGGAGTAGCACAGCTCTTTAAAATTCAAATATGATTTTTGTTTAATCAATTTTTCACAGCTAAAAGAGTGTATATTGAACTCATATCACATGGCCCACGGGTTTTTAAAGTGGGATGCAGGCTTACTCAGGTGGGCTCCAAACTGTCTCAGCGAAGGCTCAGTAAATGAAAGTGAAAGATTATTAAATTAGTTATCAAAAAGAGAGCACATAGAAGAGATTAAATGTGTGTGAGCTGGTTAAAGAGTAGTTTAGAGGAATTTGAGTGTAGTCTGAAGTTATGTCAAAGAGTGATATTATACTATCTTGGCTCAATTGTTGTGTGTCTGTTGGACCAAATAACATAATCATGATCCCAAAAGCATCAAGGAATTTAGCAAAACTTAGCAAGAAAACTAAGGAGTGGGAGGTGAGGGGGCGCCTTTTTCTGAAGTTTTGTCTGACAGGAGGTCCACATGTCGCTGACTGAAAATCTCTGACTTAGCGTAAGCTTTGCAACACCTATGAGCTTTATAGACACAAATCAATTGAAAACACTACAAAATAGCACAAAATAAGATTAAAAAAAAGAAATAAAAAATAATAAAATGCCACAAAACCTAATGAAATTCACCTGATCATGACCGCAAACTTCAGGTTTCTAAAGAATGAGGAGTTCTATGTATTGATCTCTTAACCAGAGAAAGACATCCTTTCAAAGGAGGCTTTGACAAAGAGGCAGACATTTATGGATAGGTTTAACATTTGCAAATTAGCTTAACATATTTAACATATTTAGTTTCATAACAATATGACAGTGAGGAGATCTTATCTGCTTCACAGTCTCTCATGAGTCTAAATGAGTAATTTCATAAGTAGCTACAGAGTGTTATAACTCTGAGTTCATGGAGAAGCGATTGTGATTTCCATGTATCTCTATCACTACATCACTACAGTTTAAAATCACCCCCACATTTCCTTAAAAATAAATCTTTATTAAAAGTTCAGTGGTGTCATTTCTGATGCAGCATTATCATTTTGTAAAACAGTTTATTATATAATGACCAACACACTTTATTAATTTCCAACTCCCCTGACTGCTAGTTGAGGAAAACTTTGTCAGATTATAAGATTAATATCTTCTTGAAAACATACAAACAGTAGATCTCTTTAATGGCCACTTAATAGCTCAAAGTGAAGTTAGCCCCTTACTGTGTGGGCCATCTGTACCAGAAACCGAGGATTTACACACTTTACCATGTGAAGGTGCCTTTATTAGAAACACATTGGTCCAGGAAATCCCATTTCACCACTTCCATGTCCGCAAAGTAAGGCAGATTTTCATTGTTAGGTGTGACAGAATTGGAGGTTGGTTGAGCGTATTCGTTATATCAGAAACATTATTTTGCTTCACAGAAATGATTTAATATCTGACTGGGGTTTGGAACCTTGAGACCTGAATGTATAGTGTTTCAACATGATAAACATTCAACTACAATATCTATTCAAGTGTTTTGTGTTATGAATAGACTCACAAAAAATATTAGGCTACTCTTTTTTTAATAATACTCTTGGATTTATTGGAAGATAAACTGATGTTTTCCCCTGCCAACAGCAAAATTATGGGTATTTTAACCTGTGGTTTTGTTTCTCTACCACTGTTAGAGAACTGTACCACATGCAGTCTGAAGTATAACATTTCTAGATCAATGTGATATTCGAAAAGGAACATTTGGCCTGTTTTCTGCACTGTAACCACATCAATCAACTGTTATCACAGTCCACATGCTGACACACAGTCGGTATTAAAAAAACTTACCTTTTTCGGGGGCAGACAAATAATAAAAAACACAGTCCTTGCCACTTCTTGAAGAGTAATCCTTTAGTCTCAAAGTATAACGTCTGCAGCAAAAGACGCTGTTTTTGGTGATTTCTGTCAAGAGTAGTCCTACGGTGTGTGTGTTTCGCACCAGAGTCAGAGGCGACACTGAGCTGTCCTGATAAAAACTGACTGGGGCTGTGGATTACATCACATGCCTGCCTTTTGTGTAGGCAGGCAGAGGGACATCCCTACAGTGTAACTAACATAACTTATAAGACGTTGATATCATTGATAAAAATTAAAATGTATCACTTATGTAGCCTATAATATATAATAATATATGATAAAAACTGAACTTTAATGTCCTGGCTGTTGGCTCTTTAGAGTCTGAGTTCTGTAAATCATAACAACATATTGAATTTACCATAGCTGATATTAGGCTACTTATTGCCTCAGGGTCTTGCTTGTTTTTCTGTGATTCTTTAAATAGAAATCTATGGCTGTTATACAATTTTTACGCTAATAGTACTGCAAGTAGACCTGCTACTGTTAACATTCTTTAACATGGCAGGAAAAGAGGCAGTGAACAATATTATGTCTACTTTGGGGCAGCAGGAACCAATCGGAGGGTTTCAATTCCTTAGCAATGGCGCCCTCTGCCGGGCAACCGTCAGGTTACCGTGGCTACGGCGTCAACGGAGCTTTAGCTTGATCTGCAGAGTAACAAAGTGACGGCTGGTGTTTACGACTTTATCGACAAATACAGGTACAGTTTTGAAAATATAACGTTATACCTCTGGTGGTACGTTTTATTACACTGAAAGAGTTACTGTTTGTTTAAACGGATGCCAGTAGATACTGAGATGATGTCAGTAGACTGCATTAACCGGAAGTTTTGACAAGGTGTTCGTTAAGCTAATAGGTAAGTTAACTATAAATTTTCGACATTGATTAATTACAAGAGAGAAACGAAAACGTAATATCATAGTCAAGCTAACCGTTTTATCTTTTTGATGTTTTAAAAGGAGAAAACGTATTTTTTTAAAATACACAAGGAATTTCGAACAATTAACAGGTAACTGAGTTAATATTTGGTGTTCAGTTAACGTTAACGTAGTCAGACAAGTTGTGAACATTTAACTTAACTGAACGTTTCCTGCTGTTTTCATTTGTTATTTATAAAGGCAAACGCTAGGTCTATCCAAGTTTAAAAGGTGGTGAGAACGACAAGTATTTTTATAAGTTCAAGTATCAGTGCATGTAAAGTTGCTCCACAGTTTAGGAAGGTTCAGGTAATAACTTTTATTAACGTTAAGTTTTTGTTACCGACTTTATAAAACTGAAACGTGGCGATGACGATAAAGAGAAATAGATTCGTAAAACAGATTTTAAGATGTGTCTTTATAGACAAATATGTAAGCCTCGACTGAAACTAAACAAAACATTTTATAATTGCTTTTGCTTTGGTCCAAGTGTTATCAAACCTTAAACCTCCCAGCAGTTTTACATACCCTCATTTTTTATTATTACAGATAGATGATTGATAAATATGTTGACAGGATGTTCAGGAAAACTGCCTGGAGGAACACGGTTAGTGATGCAGTGAGTTTCCACCAAGACCAAGCCCTCAACACAACTATATTTCTCCTGAAATCCTTCGGCCCAACAGGATTTCTGCTCAGAGAGGATGGAGAGGGCAGGAACTTCAAGGTCAATCCTTTTGTCATTCAGGACACATGTTTTCTCAAAATTCCCCCACCCCCAAAATGTTTTGTGTCCTTACTCCAGCATGTTCTCTTGTTCATGTTCAGGTGTGCTTGGGTGACCCACATACATGCACTTGCCCTGAGTTCACCAAGGAGCAGGAGCCATGCAAACACATATGCTGGTATCAGTAACACACAGAAAAAGATTGACACTCAAAGGGTTTTTTTGGCAGATATTTCCCAAGGCCCCCTTTTTATTGAAAAAAATTGACATTTTTGCAGGACTTAATCACTGGGATTGGGTGTGCACAGTAAAAAGTATGAAACTGTAAAAATAATGACAGTTAGATTCTTAGTGTCATTTTCTTTTCAATCATTCTGCCTGATATAAATAAAATAAAATAATTTAAATACTTTTTTACTGTATTTGAAAATTATGACATGGCTGTTTTGTTAGAACAAATTTTAAATGTTGATTAATTTGCGATATTTACCTTTGAAGAAGAATATTTATAGTTTTTGTTTTTGTAAAACACTACTTAACTGTGTTTTTTAAAATTCTGATACCATGTCTGCTAATGACAGAAATTGTGTTTATGAATCAGTAATATTCACTTCTTTTATGTGCGCTGCTAAATATAAAATGAATCTCCTAATCTTCATCATTCCAGGGTTTTACTGCGGAAATTCAGACTGCCCAGAGAACATGAATGTAAGTTGCTTATGCATTTATTTTTAACACTGATTGCATACTGAACCTTTTCAATTCAGTTACATTGTTAAAACATTAAAACCAGACCTAAAGAAAATTCAGTTTAAGGTTAAGTTAAATTAAAACTATTTAATGCTGTGTGGGTATTTCAGGTTTAACACTGAACAACTTATGGTGTGTAAACCTTGCAGGTAATTTGACCCACCCTTTTACACATACTCCTGTATAAATATAAATAACTCTGGTCTAGATTCATTTCAGCATGGACTTGTGGAGAGACAGATCTTGGAGGTGCTCCATGGTTTGCATCAAACCAAAGCCCACCGGACGGAAAATGATCCTTCAGCTGCTTCTAGGACACCGAGCCAACCAGTCATAAACCAGGAGGCTGGAAGTGTCTGCCGGAAAGTGATCCAAGCCCAGGATGTGTGTCCTATCTGTCAAGAAGAGCTGCTGGAGAAAAAACAGCCTGTGTCTTACTGCAGGTGTGTTGGCAGCTGTGCTCGGACTAGATGTAAGAATGATGTAAGATGTTCTAGTCCAGCTTTGTTGCACTTCTGGCCAGAACATGACCCCTTAAAGCATTATCAGTCCCAGTACAGCACACCCAGGTGTTGACATACAGAAAGCTTGGAGGAAACCACCAGCACAGCTTTTCGGATGTTATTTAAATAAATTCAAATCTCCTGGTATTCATCATTAAAACACACGCACATCTGAGCTATCATGCGCTGTCCTCGTCTTTCCCAGGTTCGGTTGCGGCAATAATGTCCACATCTCTTGCATGAAGGTGTGGGCGGATCACCAGAGACTGTCGGACAGGGAAGAAACAGTGAAGTGCCCTCTGTGCAGGGAGGACTTCAGCTCTTTGAAGTTGCTCCAGGAGCAGGTGAAGAACGCAGCAAAGCTCTTCACAGCTGCTGAAAGAGAGAGGCCAGACAGACACCTGGGAGTTCTCTGTCAGAGCTGCCAGGTCTGCCCCGTCACTGGGAAATGTTTCAAGTAAGCATATGGCAGTCATAAGAGAGTTTGGGGGAAACTTAAAAGAAATAAAAGTTGTCTGCATTGTATACTTTTAATCAAAGTATGACAATTGGCAGTTTACTGTTAAGAACGTAGTGTAGTGTATTGTAAGTTATTGTATGTAAAATGCACATTTTTGTCATTTCCTAGTCATGTTGTGCTCTCATGTCTCCTTTGATCCCAGATGCACAGTCTGCAGTGACTTCTATCTATGTGAGAGCTGCTCAAAGAAGGGCTGCCACCCACAGCATCCGTTTGCTTCACGAACAGTAAGTTATGTAGATTTAGCGTTGAAAAAAATACGTGCACTGCATCAGCTAAACAAACAATGATTCAGATAACACTGAACATTTATTTGGTCTTAATGCCACACATTGCAGTCATCTACTGCAAATACCTAATGGAACTGGCCATTGCCAACTGAATTGTCCTATTTCTGTTGGTTGTGAGTGGTGTTAGGGGCTGGTAATCATATCTGACACTATAAGGTTAAAAATAAATACACACCTGAAGAAAATAAAAGCTAAACTTGCATTAACCTCAAGCAGAAAAGGAGAGAAAAGTGGCACCTTGTGGCAGAGGAGCTGAGTGATGAACCAAAGGGAGCGACCTCTCAGCCAGAAAATGACAGGTGAGTTATTGAATATACCCAGAAGATGGCCAGATTCACGATGACAACTTGTAGTACAAAAAATATCTTGGTTAGTAGAATAACTATAACTATGTACTAATAATATGCAAATTTCCGTTCACTCAATAGCTTGCCACTCAGCATAATTCCTTTAGCTGCAGTCCCTCCTCTACCAGAACACGTGTTGGGGTGTCTGCCTGTTGTCAGGGTGAGATCAGGATCTTGGCTCTTGGATGAGGGTCAGCAGTGTCGGATCTGTCTGCAGGATTTTAGCTTGGGTCAGCGCGTCCGATCTCTGCCTTGCCATCACAAGGTAAAACCTTTCATTGTGCGCATGCATTAACTTGCAATGTCAGTATGATCCAAAGTATTTAAAATCATATCATTAGGAGTTCAAGTATATGTTTAGTAGATCATTTCAGACTGTCCTTTAGTACACTAAAATCCTAAATTTAAAAAAAATGGGCAAAGCTCAATACTAAATCATCGAAAATTCAAGTATTCATTTGTGACACAACACTGAAAAACAACTTTGACTACCTGTACTTAATGAAAATCCACACCTAAGAACTCAATCTATTTTTATTCTGTGTCTGTGAAGTGTATCACATTACTAAAGCATATCAGAACCCACACAGCTGAGACACTATAAAATCATTATGATTTATACAAATGTAATGCAAAGACCTTTTAGAGAATCCCCCCTTATCTCACCCTTCTCTCCTCACATGTTCACACACACACACACACACACACACATTTCAGTTCCACACAGACTGTGTGGACGGGATCCTGCGGAAGTCGAGCTCCTGCCCCTTGGATGGATATGTCCTGACTTGGAGAACCTCTGAGAGGACGACCTCCCCTAAGCTGGCCTCCTGCCTTTTCAGTGACCGTGCCAAACTACCAGAAAACAACTTAAAGGACCTGTTCATTCCAGGTGTGGCACTCTGGCACAGGAACACTAAAGTCACTCCCTCAAACGGGTCTCTTAACTTAGAGGTGCTAACAGGCTCATCGCTAACTTTAAACACAAACCCACAAAAATTAATAAGTGACAGGGTTCAAGGCTTGTGCATTGCTACAGCAGACACTGTGATGAAGGTAGGAAAAAGAGAGTTACAGAGAAAACAATCTCTTCCTATTTCTGGAAGCAACTCCTTTATTGAACACAGAAGTAAATCTAACCTACGTGCACATTCAGTAAAGACAGCGAGAAAACACAGCCCTGCTTCACGTGATAGTTGTGCTCCAGTGACAAAAATCAGAGAGCAACCGCCGCTGAACCTTTTTGTAGGTTTGTGGAGACCAGAGTCAGACCACGCAGCTGCAGTGGCCTTTCCTGCCAGGCGAACTAGACTGCAACCCAAAAGGTCAGGCGTGGTTATTAAAGATCCGAACAACCCACTCATTTCAGAGCTAAGAATGACTGGGGTCTTCATTAACACTCAGAATCACAGGAAGACAGAGAGTTAAAATGTTTTTTTGAAATGTGTGATCTTAGGTATGTTGAATGTTTAAGGTTTCAGTTGTGTATCTGCACTTATTTTGCTTTTAAATGTTTATAAAGTGGAATAAATCGATAAGTATGTGAATCTGAAATATTGTTTTTGTTTGTGTTTTGCTAAAATTCAGTTTCTACAAAATCAACTATATGTTTCAAAGTTGAAAAAAAGGAATGAAAACCTCTTCTGAACAATAATTGGTATCAGTAAGTTTATTAATTGAATGCACAAAAAGGCAAGACTAATAACACTACCATCACTACAGAGGGAAACACAAGAGGTGCCCATTTAGGAAGAAACAAAAGCCCATGAGGTTCAATGGCTAGACACACGAGGAGCAGTCTATAGAACGCATTCAAATCAATACAAATACATTCACCGAGCTCACTTTAAAACAGGAGTGGCAGTAGGTTTGATTTGCTTGGCAAGATTTCTCAGCACAAGTGTCAAGTGTTCACAAACTACTCCTCATGTTGCCGTGTAAGCTGGGATATAAAGCTGATGACGACGCGCCGGAGAAAGTATTTTCATGTTTAAGCATACTGAAGGATTAAGTGCTCAAGTTGTTGCTACATTTAAAATGACGAAGCTCAGGCTTGTTATACACTCCCGTGGAAAGACACTCACTCTTTAGGCTAACCTTAAAAAAATTCACATTGATAACATTTTACGACACTGGCTCAGAAAGCTAGTCAGTCAACCATTCGCTGGAACACCTCTCAGACCTTTGCTTTTAGATGGAAGAAAAATAGCACAAAATAATTTAAACCACAGCCACATAATCCAGAAAATGTTGATTGACTATATACATACAAAATAACACATGAATGTAGCTACAGAATCAAACCTTATACATACAACGTGAACTCCTCAGTGAAATAATTTACAGTAGTACCATGACGGAAGACTAAATATGGCAAAATTGTGGCTGCACAGTTCCATTTTAAATTTAAATATTGCTAGTAGAACCACTTTCTGGTATTCGTGATGACTGTTTTGCAAAACTTTTTCATGTATGACCAATGATATCAGTATTCGTTGCTGTTGTATTTACAAACTGATAAGTCAATAGGTTTCTGGGAACGCTGTGTGTCTCGCATATTAAAGTGTAGTGTGCTTTATTTGACTCAAGACAAAAACCGCCATGAAAAGTAGAAGACAGATATGAAATGCAGGCATAAATGTGACTTTGTAGTTTGATAGTAAAATACTGTACATTTGTTGAAAATTGGTTTAACCCAAACTAGACTAAGAGGCCTGTGCTCTGTGAGGCCAAATTGAAGCACTGTAATGCTTTTAGCTCTATCCTCCAAATGACAATGCTTAATTGTAATGTTGAGCAGGTATAATGTTTACATTGTTCACCGTTTTAGTTCAGCATGTTAGCACGTAACAGCTAATTAGCACGAAACACTCATTGCAGCCAAGACTGATGGGAATGTTATTTGTTTTGTAAGTATTTAGTCAGAAACCAAAGTGTTGGATAAATACATTTTTACGGGATAATGACAGATAATGAGATGTTTAAGGATCACAAAAGTTACTACAATTCATCCTGAGGGGGGCTTGAATGTGTGTGCCAAACGCCATGGAATGACATTCCATGAAAAACGCTCCCTTGGAGGGCAAAACAGACGTTATTTTCTGCTGCCTGCTGACCAGGAAGCTATGAGTTATTTTTACTTTTGCATTGCCAAAATGCTCGATGGTAATTGTACTTTCTGGTGCAGAAATTGAGAACATTACCTCACCTAACACCTGTGTTAGGGGAGGGATTCCCCACAAGTTAAACGTAAACATTACCGCAGTTGAGCGGCGGCAGGGACCTGCCGGTTTTTAACGATTGAAATGCGGCAGGATGCTATAACACGGATCAAGTGCCCAACACTTGCAGTTTGTGTTCATATCTTTCTTTTTTTTTAAGTTGAGAAGTGATCCAAATAAGTGTAACTGTGTCTCTACGGGGGGAGCTGCTGCGTGAGCCGCTGTGTTGGTCTGTTGTTTTTGCCCTCCAGGTACTGTGAATGTCACGTGACTGAAAACTGAATAGCAGTTGAAGCATTTCACACAAAACCACAAATGTCAGCCTCATAATGGTGGCGCTAGAGGAATCTCCTCTTGGCGACCTGGTCTGTACAAAATCTGATGGCAGTCCATCTAATAGTTGACATTTTGTCCTGGACCAGCTGACTGACAGCAAATCAACATTGCCATCCTTACAGCCATAACTACTCTGTGGACCATCTTGAAAATTCTGGTTAAAATCTTTCTTTCAGAAGTTATATCTTTCAGTACAAAAAAAGTAATCCCATGGTCGTTGCTAAAAGGAAAACTCCAGGGCACCGAATTCATATAATTACAAGCGATAATACTGTGTTATTATAAAAGAAAATAATCAAAATAATGCATAACTTGGAGGACTAAGCAGACGTTTTTGGCCTCCTAAACTTAACATCTAAATGTTAATATATCAAATATTTACCTACAGAGCTGAGCAACTTCCAACCAATCAACAATTACTTCTTACTCAGGCTGTTAACAGTAGCTGCATGATAACCATGAACAACACAGTGTAGAAGTCCTGGGGTTGTGTTGTTGTAATAGTTCCTTACAGTAGTTACAGTTGGCAGCACAAAAGTGAGTCCCCTTCAAGACTAGACAATGAAATGAATCATTCACTCACCATGTAATAACAACCAGCATAGAGTAATGTAAGCTCTACAGTAAAATGCCAGATATTTTCATACAGGAAACATTCATATTCATGCATTCTAAAATAATCGTGGGTTTGAAACCTTGACTATCAGGTGTGATGACTTCAAAATGGCAGCTTAGCTTTACAATGTACATCGGTGTATTACTCCGATATGAGGGAGTATTTCGTGTCGTGAGTTGAAAACTTGAATGTTCTGACGTAACTAAATCCTTTAATGAACCCCAACGCCTCTCTTTAAGTAAAATGAGGCAGTATGATCAGCACTGCAAACCGGGAAAGCTTCGATATCTTATTTAATTTACAGCAGGCATTTATGGTGAGGATAAGTGCACTACACATAGACCTGTATTTTTATCCAACCTGCAAACTCACCAGATTTGACTAAACACAGACACATACTGTGTCTTATATCATCATATTTAATAATTACAGGCAGTAAGAAGGCACCCTCTATAATGCCAGTGCTGGGGACTATGTGATATCGTGTTCACACGGACATTTTGCTGTGAAGAATCTCGCTGGTGATCTTCAGATTCGGGAGAATGAGAGAACATGGTGCGCAAAGTTGTCTAACAGCAGCTACATAATGCTTCAACATGACATACATCCTGCTTTATATCTTGAGCTAGGTTATGCATTCTTTGGCAAAGTTGTACAATCACATAACTCAACAACAACAATGCCTGTGTGAGCACAAGTGGTAAAAAGTAATTTAAATCACTCAGCACTGATGACACCACGTGATGAAAATAGCTTGATGCGGGTTGAATCGTAAATGGGACATTTAAATTCAGCACTCAAGAATTCTTGTCTGCGGTGAGCCGTGCCCTAACTTCGCTTGGTCAGAGGCCTCCCCTCGCGGACATGCTTGGCACTCCTCTTTTCCGTCTTCCCCTTCTCCCTCACCTTCCTCAGGCGCCGTGGAGGCGGCGTACCTCTTGACTCGCTGTCCTCCTGAGCGCTGGATGTATCCATACCGTCTCGCTCTTCAGGAATGTTGGGAATAGCCCCACTGCTCCCGTCTAAAATGTTCCTCAGGTAAGGGTCCTCTGGCGTACAGGTGGCTGTTGTGCCACTCTCACTACTGCTCAGGTCCTGTTCTTCACCGTAACGCCCCCCTCGGCCGTGGTGCGGCAGGGAAGAAGCCCTGATCGAAGGCCTGTCGCGCTCTGTCTCGCGGATATTCTGCTGAGGCTCGTTCATGTCCACCCCTGAGTCCAGGCTGGTGTCGTTGCTGCTAGGCGGGCGGTGTCGGCTTTGGAGCTCAATAATGGAGTGGCGAACCTGGGCGGCCGGCTTCCCATCTAAGGAGACGAACCAGGCCCTGGGGTGAGACGACAGGGACTTGCCCCGGGTAAGCTCCAGCAAGGTGCGCTCTGAAATCCCCTGCAGCTCGCTCGGTACACCGTGCCCATTGCTGAAAGCCTCCATACCAGCTGCCTCATTAAGAGTCCCAGGCACAGAGACGGAGGATTCAAGGAGGTTACTGTAGCGTCCCCACACAGTGGCGTTAGGGCCTTGGCCTTGGGGAGGAGTCTCCAGAGGCTGGGGCTCATCTTGGCTGCTCTGCTGTGGACTGCTTCCACCTTGGGAGTGGTGGTGAGGGACTTTGGGTAGTGTCTGGGTGTAGCTGTCTTTACTTGCAGGCTCCGAGTGCGCATCATACTCACCTCCGTTGCGGGGGAAAGTAGCAGACTTGCAGCCTGACAGTTGCTGCTCCTGAGCACTGAAAAGCTCCGGCGCCTGAATGATAGCCACCGGCTGGTTGTAGATGTGAACCAGCTTATCTGGAAAGAAGTTGTCAGAGTTCAGGTTGGCTCGGTTCTGCTCTGACTTTTCCCGAATCCGAGCCACCTCTTCACTGTTGATGTAGTGAGAGGGCGGCTGGGAACCTTTGATCCGACTCAGAGCAATGTTCTCATAAAAGGGAGCCGCCGGGAGACTCCCTGGATCCTCCACATAGATGTTGTAGTTGGCCTTGTGCCTCGGTGTGGACGAGGGTTCACACTGGACGCTGCAGGAAGCGAGGCTGTTGTCGCCAGAACGGAACAATAAACCCTCTTCCATGTGGGTGGAGGTGGTTTGGTCTTTTTTCACCACTGTGAGTTTGGAAAAGCGTGCTCTCCTCCGACTCCTGGGCTCTTGATGAGAACCTCTGTATGTGGATAAACAGAATTCAATCAGGAGAGACTGCAGTATCATAGGGTAACTTTCCAAACCAGCTAAGGGCAAGTTAAAGGGACAGTTGAGCATTTTTATTTTAAATAGCTAGTTATACCTTTCGGAAATTTATTTCTAGTCAGTCTCTTCTGTAAGAGGGTTATTAAATGTATTTATTTGGTATATTCCCTAGTCAAGCAAATTTCCTGTACCTTGTTTAAAGCCTATAAAAACTTGGCTTCAGTTGTAAAGGATTTTGCTATAACTGACGAAGTTGCTTTTTCATACATTAAAAAACGCTGACAAGAACTAAACAACTCATCAGCTGTCATCAGATTTTGATTCAGATGTGGGCAAATCCTGATTGCTGCATCACCTTTTTCCAACTGAGCCCTGCCAATTTAAAATCAATGGGAAGAGTACAGAGAAACAAAACTTCCAGACATCTAATGTTATATAACCACTACTGTTCCAACTGTGGCACAAATTTAAGTGTTCACGTAGAACCTCATTGCTCCCAGTAAGGAGCTAATTGAGAAAGTAAGTTTTGAAGGCCTTTTAAATTGCCCACTAAAATTGAGTGTGACTATACTACATTATATTTGTGACTCACAGATTTCTGTTGCCAAAACATATCTAAATTCTGACACGTTTATACAGTACATAGAAAACAGAAAAACATTTTTATATACTGTAAATTCAACCTGAACGGTAACATTTCTGAGCAGCATTTCTCACCCGCAGTAACACAGCAGCAAGGAAAGGAATCCAATCACTACAGCCAGCATTCCTCCCAGTATTCCCATCAACAGGTAGGTGTGGTGTGATATGAAATCCAAGGAGCTTCCATGACCCAGGTAATCTAGATGGTCAAATTTATATATAGGAATTTACCAATGTAAATGTCAAGCTGCATTTACATGAGTTAATGAAGGTAGATTAGTTCTGTACCGTTTGATGAGGGAAGCGGGGCAGCGATCCAGTGGCCCAGATGGGAAGCGGTATAGGTCCAAACCAGCTCATCACCAACTGTTTTTACTATTCCCAGACCCTGATTCTCCCAGGCACCTTCAAATAGCATACACATTAGTTATTATCAAATTAGCTTACAATATTGGCTCTTGTGTACTACTGAGTCAGACTATTTTAAGTGTGTTGATGTGTTTTGAACAGTTTCAATCAGCTAGGAACACATTTTATCTCATTCTGAATGCCGGATCTCTATATGTTAATTTTTCTTGTGTTATTATGTGAAGTCATTTAGCGGCTTTTCTGTGTGTGTCTTTCCTCTTACCTGTCTTTGTGTTAAAGGCCCAGGCCGGCACAGTATCAGAGGCCCTGAGGCGCGTGCTGTGTCCCAGGGGCAGGCTGATTTGAATGGGCCCTCGGACCTGGAGCTCCTCACCTCCAGAGTACAGCAGGACACTGACGGCTGCCACCGCCTTCAGCTCGATGCTTCTGAACACTGGAGGAGTGAACCAGTAAGAGTGGCTAAAGTCAAAGTTTAAACCATGACTTTTAACTATTTCGTCAAAAGAATTTCAAAAAATAATGAAATAAAATGTTCTAGATTTTAAAATACCCACCAACAAGCTCTTAAAATAGTTCATTGTTAAAATATAGTATGTTAAAAATTATAATCAACCCATTGGCAGATTTTTTTATTCCCATTCAGTGTATTTTGAGAAATATGTCTTTAGTGACCAAACAAAACCCTGAACACTCCAGACTAAGAATAAAGTACTTTACATATTAATGAGGCTGAGGGCTGGACTGGGACAAAAAATTGTCCCTAAAGCAAGAAACAGAGAGCAGAGGGAGTGGGGTTAGTAAGAGATGTGACTAAGCCGGCCCAGTGTCAGTATAGAAATATTACCCAATGGGCTGTTGTCCATGCTTTATTGGCTTTTTAAAAAAAAAACAGTTATATAAATTCATAATTTAAGTTACATCGGCCCCAGAGGTGCGTCGGCCCACCGGGCATTTGCCCGGTATGCCAAATTACCAGTCCAGCCCTGATGAGGCCTTTTTTAACACTCACCTGATTTGCTGCTGATGATGCCCGGCGTGCAGTTGGCACAGTCTTTAGCTAGGTGGTGCTGTGGCACAGTCAGGTACGCTGTCACTGAGGAGATGTTGCTCTTATCAGACATTGTGAGGAGGTTCTTGGGGAAAGAAACCTTGGGCTGAGATGAACTGTCTGTAAAATCAAGTTGGCATATGGTTCATCTAAATTTGGACCCACAATGCAGTGTCTTTAAATATATAATATAAGGAGAAATTTTGTAGTCGCTGTTCTTAATCTGGCACATATAGCAAAAGATGTTGGAGGCTCAAATGTCTCTAATTGATCTGAGGGACAAGAAAAAGTATTGTGGTTTACCTCTGCACCTACATCAGTAGTGACTTGTCCTAGTTACATTTTAATATTGTAATCTAGTAAATCAATCAGTCCCTTCTTAAAAACTTAAAAACTCCGCAGCTCAACTGGTTAAAGCTGTCACGTTTAGCTCAGTTAACTCAGGAATAACAACCAATATTTTTCAAGTCAAGGCCTGAAAATGTAAAATGCAACCTAAAAAAGGACTGATAATAAAGTTGATTAGTTTCTGACCTCAAAAAAAGTTACTTTAACTTACCAGGTAACTTCCGGCTGATGAGTACTGAGTCTTCAAACAGCCAGATGTTCCCCTGACTGTGAGGGAGCAGCAGCAACGTCACAGCCGAGAAAACTGCAGGAAGACAAATAAGCTGTTTATGGTGACTTGTAGACCTGCAGTACCACCAGCAGATGGCATTACTACCTCAAACCTCTTTTCAGGGTTCAGTTGTCTGGCTCAGCGGCACAAAAGGGAGGCGCCTCTGATAATGCGGAGCAAAGCAGGTCTCGACAGATGACACTCTTTCTTCATCGCTCTGATTTTCTCCCTAACGCCTGCTCCATCTCAGCTCTAAAACCCCACCTCCCTGCTTCTCTTCTGTCTGATTCAGACCAGTCAGAGGACGTGGGGAACACTGACAATAGAGTTTTTATACCAACATGAGATCGCTGTGGCTAAAGAGCCCCCACCCCCCTCTGAATTTGATTCGGTGCAGGACAAAGACAGTTTGCTGAGGCAGGGATAGACACCTCGACTCCACTGTAGAGCTGTAGAGACAATCGATGAGATGACCCTGGGACACGGTGTTCACTTACACTTGACTGAACGCGGGGAACATAAATTGCTTCATCATGAACAAGTTGTATGTTGTCGCAGACACTTCATTAATCTGTAATGAGCATGAATAATGCAGGTGCGTGAATACCGTTTTAAAGCACCAAGCCTGCTTGATTTTCCTTTTTTATTTTCGACCTTTTACAGCCTCCCACTCCATAATTTCTTTGTTTACACAGCTAAAATAATGCATGTCTATAAAAAACAAAGCGTCCTTGAGCAATGCGCTAAGTACCAACTACTGCATGGCTTTAGTGAGAAACCAGAGGTAGATTAGGTATAATTCTGAAACTGTAAATCAGCTAGTCTTGCTTGGATAGACTGAGGTTTAAAAAGTTTCTGTGGGTGTCACTCACTCGGTCTCTTGGTGGTGCTCCAGGGCAGGGCGCTGGGGACGTAGCCTTCCATGTTGCCCAGGAGAGTCAGACTGAGACCCGGGCTGTACAATACCCAGAGCAGAACCTCACCTCTCTCCCCTGTTTGGGCAGAACTCCTCAGGGTGTGGTTGACATAAATGTCCACTGAAGCACCCGGCAGCGGCTGACGGGTCACCAGGTCCCTTACCAGCACCTTCAGGGCAAACTGGGTCTCTGAAGAGAGAATGCCAAGCATTTGATTTAGAAATCAAACTAAGGCTGGAGCTGATCTAGTCCTGGACATCCAGATATTTTTGGGGGTGATACATGTGTCTCAGCATGTGTCCTATCTGTATGCAGATCAACATCCACCTCTTCCTCTCAGCAGTGCTCAGTAACCTTTCCCTCGCCATGAAAAAGTGATGAGGCAGGCACGGCTGAATCACATCAAAACCAAGGCAGAGAAGAACAGCCACACTGTACGGCTGTGTTAGACTTCTAGGCGTTAGGGCTGCAACGATTAGTCAATTAATCGATTAGTTGATCGAAAGTCAAATGTGATCTTCTTAAATATTGCTGTTAGTCTTTGTCACTAATGATAGTAAATTGAGAGTCTTTGGGTTTTGGACTGTCAGTTTGATAAAAGAAGCAAACTGAAGATGTCACTTTGTGCTCTGGAAAATTGTGATGAGTATTTTTCACATTTTCTTGACATTTTATACTCAAACAATTAGTCGACTAAACGATTAGTCGATTAATCATGAAAATAATGAACAGATTAGTTGATAATGAAATTAATACTTAGTTGCAGCGCTGCTAGGCATCAAGACCTTTAGACCTCCTGACTGATGGAGTTCCTAGAAAGCATTCAAGTGTACTTTTGGTGTTTTATTCAGTGATTACCCATGCCCACAACAAATGTAAACAGAAGCCATCAATGAGCACAGGCTCACTACTGTATCAGCAGAGCAGGATTACCGTGCTCCCCATTAATGCATCACCTGCTCTGGCCAAAAAGATAAAATCCCTAATCCTTCAAACCTCCACATTATACATCTTAATCCTATTAGTCTGCTGGCCAGACCTCCTGTGAATTATATCTAATAGCTTATTAATATATAGTTTAAAAGTAGAACATAGGTTTGTTTTTAAAATAAATCGACTATTAGCATCTCTTAATTTTCACTTCACTTTATTTGGGCCTGGTAGCCTACTCTCTATGCTCAAACAGTATACATTCATCTATATCTGTGACATTTTCTGTGAAAAATACATACTTGAGCATTTTCCCTAGAAAAAATCACAGAAAACTACATTTTTACCTAATTTTAATGTAAAGCCTATTTCCCTACAACAAGGCAATGATTAAAATGAAATTAGTAAGCCAGTTTAACCAAAACATGGGAAGCACTGCTAAGTGATTCAGTTATGAGTCACAGTGTTACCTCTGTTGCAGCTCATTTCCATTTTCTCTAACAATGACTGACTCGAGGAGAGCTCCTTCTTTTGTTTATGTTTACCTGCGGTCAGAGCGGAGGAGCTGAGGGCGATTGGGTCGGTGGCGGACGGGTCTCCGACCGCGACGGTGAGGCCATTGTCCCCGGGCGAGGAGGAGGGCAGGCCGCCGCCCTCCCCCGCTGCTCTCACCGCCCCATCCAGGCAGAAAATCAGAAGCAACGACGGCAGAAAGAACAGCAGCAGCGGCGGCGGCAGGTAGCGTTCAGCAGCGGGCATGGCGAGACGGGGAGCAGGCTCAAAGACATACCGAACCGCGAGACACGAGCTCGGGAGGAGGAGAACGAGGTCCAGCAGGGTTCGTTTTTATCACGAAGGCCTCATCCCTCTCATGGTTTCTTGTAGCCTACCGTTAGTGCGCACATACTGGGGGGAAAAACCCCGTTCAGAAAGGATGAGCTGGTGCTGAGGCTGGGCGTGTGTGGCCGAAGATCCTTTATGATGGTGTGATGTGTCACGCAGGGGGGAAAACAATTCCTGTTTATTTATAGCTTGCAGGTATTTTGGTCCAATAGGCCTATATACAAATACATACATTTTATAATAATTTACTATTTAAATTGCTCCTAACATTTTATAAACTGAAAAAATAATGGGAATTATTCTTTGAAAATAATAGCGAGCTGCATCATTCAGTATGACAGACTGTAGTTACCCTTGTACAAAAAAAGCCACAAAGTGAGAGGTCTTTCTGTCGTGATGATCTTTGTGAAGACGGGAGATGCTGTTACATCACTGGAGTCTGCATGGCCCTCTGTCGGTAAACTGAGATCCCTGGTTGCCTATTTTTATCTCCACTGCTTTGTCAAAATGTGACAATGCTCTGATCAGGTCACATAAACAAAACGGTTTCAGCTTAGGCCAGGCAACGTGAAAAATATAGGGTCAATAAAATAATCTAGTACTGTATGGATATTGTGATTCTTTGTCAAAAAATACATATTGATTAGGTAAACACAAATATTGTAATATCCAGTAAAAGAATTGTTGGCAACTTAAATAATTGTTGGCATTTAATTGCATTTAAATGTAGACGATAAATAATATAATGCGCTTAAGCCAACATGAAAGATCACATGGCTTCAAACACAACAATGGCTCGGACTAACAAAGACTTCTAAAGCCTCACTAACTTCGCTTGAACTTTGGACAACAGAGGATTTTGTCATCCATCCATTGTCTGAATTCAGTGAATGCATTTTCTCAACCTGTTTAAAATATAAATGGAAACACAGGCTAAAACATTCTGTAAATGTTAAAAAAAATAGATGTTAAGGGTAATTTATCCACTTACACCAACCAAACACCCCCTCTACTCTACCCCACCTAGTACAGTCTGGGTTCCCTCTTGTATAAATCAAATTGGATTCCACCACTTCCTGTTTGACAGTCCACCCTTTTACCTGAAGGCAGCAAGGATGGGAGCACATGCTACAAACATTTGGGTAACTAAGACTGGATATCAATGAATTTAAATGTAGAAATGAGTAAGATTGAATGTGTTTGTGTAGTTCTTTTATTGGCTTGTAGATTTCACACTTTATATGCACTGAACTAACCACAAATTATTCTATTAGCTAAATTAGCATGTTTCAACCCCACTTGTTCAGCTAAAACTAACACACAGTTAATCATCTTGAACTGTCTCTCAGTACCCTCAATGGCTGGTTTGTCATTTATTTTGAAAAAATGCCTGCTTTCAAAATTCACCTGATTTTGAAATCTAATTCTAACATTAGCCCTGGGCTTTTTACTGACATTTTCTGCTGATATACAAATCAGTCTGATTATTACACTGTTGGAAGACCAGCCCCAGATTATATTGTATGTATTATATGTTTGTGCTTTCTCTGTTGTAAATCACTATCAGCAGCAATCAGGACACTTTACAGAATACAGAGTTAGAGCAGGGATGAAACGCTTTTGTAGGATTTTAAAGAGTTTCCCGGTGAATTTTTAAAGAATGACCAATTCTTGGTACTAGCTTTTGCTGAACAAGTGGGATTGCTAGTTTAGGTAACAGCTGATGTGTAATTTCTGGTTAGTTCAGTGCATATAATGCATTTAATCTACATGCCAATGAAAGAACTATACAAACACGTTCAATCTTATTCATTTATACATTAACATCCAATCACAGTGTTTGGAGCATCTGCGCAGCCGGCATTACTGTATTGCAAAGTTTCATCTTTCAGTAAAATCCCACCCTGTCTTGGTTCTCCGTCCCATAACCCCCAGCTTCTATTCCTCCGGAACATCAGGAGGGGACACAGCCCCCTCCCTCAGGTGGTGTTGATGCTTCAAGAACTGGTCTCAGGCAGGATTCGAACCAGACTCCCCAGCGCTGGTCGCACCTCTCGGTCCCGAATGAACCCACCACGCCACCAAGTCCCCTTCGCATTCTCTCTGGGCGCTTTTATCTCTTCACTTTGGGTGTTGGACTTCAAAATTCACCGGCACTCATAAGGATTGAACCCACATCCTCAGAACATCTGACCAGTCTTCTAATGCTCTGAGTTATCTGATCTGAGACACACTTGCTCTCTTAAGCCCCTTTTCCACCAAAGCATTTTGAGAGCCGGTTCGCGGCCAGGAAAACTGGTTCCAAAGCGGCACCAACTCTTTGCTGGACTGGAACCGTTCTTTTACCACGTCATG
>JAPMOB010213510.1:0-24546 GCA_029875015.1 Lepomis gibbosus | reverse complement strand
TGTGTGTGTGTGTGTGTGTGTGTGTGTGTGTGTGTGTGTGTGTGTGTGTGTGTGTGTGTGTGTGTGTGTGTGTGTCCACCAGGACGAGACCACGTGCCAAGGTCTCTTCTTACACATGCAAGGGCAAAATCCAGATCAGCACAAAATCCTGATGGCTTTATCATGGCACATTAACTATGAATGAACGGGAGCTAATGTCTCTGCCAACTGTATGTATGCTAACCCCCTCGAGAGCATAGCTCATGAGACTCGATAACATGTTAGCGGGGGAAACAACCAGCAAGAAATTGTAATTCCCCCAGCGCTGCAGCGTGAGGCATCTCCGCACTAATCAACATTTGCTAATTTACAGCCACTAATTCCCCCATGGCCTCATGCTTCCTACCCGTTATGGGTGAAGCACAAAGTTTTTTTTCTTTCCCCTACCAAAGCATTCCTTGAAATGCACTACACTTTACTATTTGCTCCAACCTGCTGGTTATTACACCTTCTCTACAAACTGTTTACTTATTTTTAGCCTTGATAGGAGCGAAGATGGCTTAAGTTGCTGAACACAATTAGTAGCAGTGCAGTGATCCTCTGAAGGATTCAAAGAACGGAACAGGAAGTAAGAAACACCCGAGGCCTGTGCCTGCCTCCAAAATGCTAGATAACAGTAGAAGATGATGTAGCTAACAGGCAGTTTCCATGTTAGTTCACAAGCCTACAGACTAATTCATTAGCATCCCAGGGAGCAGAACCAGCCCAAGGGCCACACTCTGAGAAATGCATTTCTAAGGATTGCAGAGGTGTAATAAGGTGGTACAAATCAGTAATATCTCCCCACGGGGCAGATGGAAGCTAGAACACCACCCTGTTCGCTTTCATATTCCCTCAGGCTCAAAGCTGCTGCTGTCTGCTCAGGTGTAACACTGTATCAGACTGTTTCAGCTGACTGAGGTCACAAGTGTAGTACAACTTTAACAAAGACACAATCAAACAGGCACTGCAGACATTTTGACATGTCAAAAGGACCAGTCACTAAGAGCATTAATGATGCATCTGTTCGGTTCAAGTGTCCCAGTAAGCTAAATATATATATATATATATAAAATCCTCTCAACCACAGCTAAGCAAAGTGGGTAACTGCCCCAAGGCCCCACGTTTGCCAGTTATGTACAAATGATACATCGCTAAAGCATAAAATGAACTGAGACGATAGGGGCCTTAAAGGTGCATTTTCACCTCACCTTCAGCCCCAATCTTGTAAAAAAAAAGTGGCTACTTTTATTTTACTTTTTGAAACTATGATTACATAGTGCAAAATCCTCAATTAATTGATGTTTAATCAAATTACTACAAACTACCAGATACATAGCAAACATGGTGTGTGCTAGCATACCTGTTGGTTGTTTTAAAGCTGCTATGTGTAGCCTTGCTGTGTGCTCTGTACCTGATGATTATTTAAAAGCAAAAGTAGACATCCGCAATACAAACAAATGAGGACCCACAATCTTGCCCTGAACTGATTGCATTCAATGTGTTCTGCCTCCATTTCACCTTGTATTAGCATGCATTTTTCCGTATCCAGGTAAGACATACCAGAAACACACTATGCAGCACACTATGATTTCCATACTATGTCATCCCATGTTATCTGCAATATTTTCCCCTCTATAAATACACTAGAAATTCACTACCTTAAAAGCAGTGAACTGCACTCTACCCAGCTTTGGGAAACGTGGTGCGGACACACAACACACTGAAAAGAGATTCAGAGGAGGAGTCAGGATGGAGGGAAGGAGGTGTTAGAGGAGGGATTCTGTCTTTCTGAGGTCGACAGAGAGATAAGTTGAACATTCATTAAATAATGATAGGCTTTATGGACCAGGGCTGTACCTGTGTATGTGTGCTCTTAACACATCTGTGTCGTGAAACAGCTGCTCGGCTTCCTCTCCTTGACTGTATATGGTTTCACACACACACACACACACACACACACACTCCCAGTGTGTTCTTTAATGAACAGGGATATTAAGGAGCTGTCACCCTTCACAACCTCAGCATGGGTTAGACAACTAGCTGTCACTGATCATCATTGAGCTGAAGACACACACACACTCGCACACACCCCAGGGACATCCGTCATGGCTCAAAGTCACCTCCGTTTCTCAGGGTGAGGCAGACTGTGGTGAGAGAGTTTATGAAGACATCTGTCTGGTGTTTCATTAGAGCTGACTCTCGTGTCTTGTGGATATTTAAGGCCCACGGTCACGGCCAACGTCTCCTCTCATTGGGCCTCAGGATGGTGCAGTCATATGGGAGAGAGGAGATGGACAAAGACAGACCAAAAGTGACCGGAAGCTGTGGAACATGAGAACACACAAAGAGATGGTTTAACTTTTTTTGCAGAAACCTAAGGAGAAAGAACAATGGAACCTTGTTGCAAACTCCTGAGATCTATATGTAATGTAATCTTTTTTCATCATTTGTCTCATAGGTAATCTGGGCATCTCAGAGAGATCAAAGTCTGTTTACCAGGAGAGACTTAAATCACAATCATTAACTCACACATTCAAACAGGCAGTCCGCAATATATACAATAAAAGGAGAAAACATAAGAAATGCTTCTCTCTACTGCACTATTCAAAGTGACAATGAGAGCCTTATTTTAAAATCATCCAGTCAGAAAAGGTTTTATAATTTCAAGGGGCTTTGCAACAGGCAGAGCAAAGAGAAAGTACACAAATCAAGATCAAAAATTTAGAGGCTTTATTAAAACCTAACAAGCTCTGTGCAAAATTACAGGATTTAAAAGACATGAGGTGTGAGGTATAGAGCTTCGCAAGTAGAGCCTTACAGGTAAGACTGTTGTCAGGCGTTTATTGAGAAGAAAGAGGGGTAGAATGACACCAGATTCTATTCTCACGTCTGAAGATAACATTTTCTCTTCTTCATTTTCTCTTGTCAAAACCCAAATATATTCTTGCCCGTTTGAGAGGCAGTCCACCAATTTTACAAATGCAGATCAGTTAACTAGTCACAAGGAGCACCTCACAGCCTTACACTTAAACACAGAAGATGTGTCGTGTGGGTGCATGCAGGTGTTGGAGTGGCACCCTAAAGTAACGAGTAACGTAACACATTACTTTGTTGTGATTTGAGTGATTAGTAATGTAATTCATTTCCAAATTAGTAATGAATAATTGATTACAGTTTGCCAGTAACCTGCCCGACACTGGTGACCACACAGTATCTGTCTCTATGTGGTCGGTATTCTTCATAATGAGTAGCGCAGAAATGCATTAAGAGCTAAATGTTGACCGTGTATGTAAGAAAGACAGAAAGGGAGGACTAACAGAGATGTGTAATGAGTTTGATTTGTGACTTCAGTCTCTTCAGCTATTAACAGTAAAAAAAATTTTTTTTAAAAAGCCACTTCAAACATCACTGTCGTCGCTGATGAAGAGATGCAGAAGGTCTCCATCCTGTCATCTACTGTTAGCCAGGCCATTCATCAAAACGTCTGCAGCAGGCGGGTGGAAACACAGACGCCTGGCTTGGATATGGTGTGCTGTTTCTAAATGTGCAGTGTGTCACAGTGTATACAAGTGCAACAGCAGCCCATCATCCTGTAATTACCAGCTGTGTGATATATACCCGTCGAAGGGCAAGTGAGCGTTAACCTATTCAATAACTCATTGACTGCATTTGGTTGGCTGAATTAGATTTATATCCTATTAAAGACAGAAGAGCGGTAACACTGAGAGTGACCGCTTCTCCCTGTCCCTATTCATCTTTCATAGTTCCACTTCACATTACACAGTCACATACCGATCAATCCCAAAAGTCCACTGATTCCTAAGAATCGAAGTCTGCTGGAACGTAAAGATGTAACAGTAGAGTCGTCTCAAGGTCCAGTGTCATACAGGATGCAGACTTTATGGTTCAATACAGATACAATATTTGTCAGTGGTCTGAATGAAAGCAAACTGTGACAGTTGTCAGTTGAACAGTATTAACACAAACTGTCAGAGACCACTTCCTGGTTCATCATCATCTGTTCCCTGCATGATACACACCTAAAGGCATACGGCAGTATGACATTTTGGGAAATGTGGTAACTTAGATGGAAAGATCGATACCACTCTCATGTCTGTTCCCTAAATATGCAGCTATCACCGGTTAGTTTAGAAACAGGGAAACAGCTAGCCTAACGCTGTCCAAAGGTAACAAAATATACCTAACAGCACTTTGAAAGCTCGCTAATTAACATGTTATGTAAAGTTTTTTGTAATGGTACAAAAACTGACAGCTGATTAAGCTATGGACAGAGCCAGTCTAGCTGTTTCCAGTCTTTATGCTAAGCTAACTGACTGCTGGCTGTAGCGTCAAATGTACTGTAGGCCTACAGGCATGACAGTGATATTGATACCTTCTAACTCAGTGCAACAAAGCAACTAAGTGCATTCAACAAAATGTCAATCTAAATCTTCAATAAATTACTCTGTAGTGAAGAGTAAATTAAGATTTAAGACTATGCTGTATGAATCATTACCATTGTGTCACTACTGTGGCAGCTGTTTTAACAAGCAAACCGTTTTTTTATATAAAATGATAATATACAAACTGATGAATTATTCCAACATTAAGATAAAAAGCTGATGTCTGAACTTGGTTGGAAACAAATCCTAACTGAAATACAGCAGATCAGCAGATCAGATCTCTGACAGATTAATGCAAGGCATAACTTGCATTTTGTATAAAACAAATGCACACTTTGGAAGTCATTAACAGATTAGAATAATATTAATTATCATCCCTGTGTAATCATGATGCATACTGTTACATTTTTGTGTCGCAAAATATCGAGCCCCAGTACATTGTTACACCTTTACTGCAAGGAATGAATGTCATGAGGTTGACAGCGAACAGTCAGAACTTTTTTGCCCATTATTGTAGACATAATTTACACTTGAAATGATTTTTCTAAGAAAAGAAAAGATGCAGAATATAAGTCAGTGTAAACAGTGTGAAAGAAAAATCAGATTCACACTCATTTGAAGCAAACTATTCTGTTCCTCTCTGATGTAACTCTGATCGTCTGATCTACACACACGCTCCTGTAAGACTATAGCCATGAGTTGTGTGTGTGTTTGTGTTGTGCAGACTTGAGCAACACATACAGTAATTAGGGAGTCTTATTCGGCAGCAGCAGACGCCAGCAAAGTACACAAAGACACACAAACACACACACGTTCTCACACTTAATTATACAATGAAACCAAATCATTATCCTCAAATCATGCACCCTGTGACCCTGCATGTTTTTTCATTTAATTGTACTTCCTTCTGATTCAGAACTTCCCAGAATCTTTTAACAGGTCAGTCTCTGTACACTTCAGCAGTGGAATTTAATGAGTAGTCAAGACTTTCATTATCAGCTCTGAGCTATCAGTTAAAGTGAGACAAAGATCTATTGATGAGACCGTATTACTGTCTAGCTTTGCAACAGGAGGTAAAAATAAATAAATAAAACTAATGAGAAAAGGTGGGGGGGTCTAAATTTAAACATTTTATTACTCACAATTGCTTTGTACCATAATATTTGCAGCTTAATATTATTATTACAAAACAATTAAGTTAGAGTGTCTCAGATATTGAGATCTGTATTTTTTTTGTATTTGTTTTGTGTTTCCATTCTCTTAGATTCCTCTTCACATAGTGCATTCAGCTCAGCCATTTATTCACACCGCTGAATTTGGCTTCCTGCCATCCTGGTGGCCATTTCTGCAACCAGCAAAAACATAACAGAGGTGAGCTTCTCATTTGTTTGATACCACAGAAGATAAAACAAGCTTTTGTTTCTCTCTCCGTCTGTTTGCAGATAGCTTGTCACCTCCTGTCAATGTGACCATCAAAGCGGTGAAAGCAAACTCTGCTGTGGTGACATGGGACATCCCCGAGGGAGATCCCGTCATTGGCTTTGCCATTACCCAGCAGGTGAGCAACACACACACACACACACGGCACAGACACAATACACATTTATCTGTATATGTAAATGTACCAACAGGATGGATGCAGTTCTTATCCACTGGTTATTTACTGCCATGTCCATTTCTCTATACTGTGTCATTGCCTTGCTCGGAGTCAGTATGCATTACGGGAATTATCACAGGATGGTGCATCCTGTCTGTCTGTCTGCTCTCTGACAAAAGCAGACTCTTACAGCTCTGTGAAAAGAAGAGAAATGATATTATTTGCTGCCATCGTGCTCACATAAACATACAAAATCGCACACACATTAATCTTGTTCACACCTACAGACATTAATGGCATTACAGTACAACCTCCCATCTCATGACTTTATGGACACAAAAACACACATTCACAGGAGACGGGACTGATATGATTAAGGAGGACAGCTGCTGGGTCAGTGTGGGTCACTTTCTCACACTGGTACTGAGGTGTGTGAGTGAAGAGGAAATAGAAATGCTTTGATGTTTTGAAGGTACAAATAAGACATGACATTATTTTATTTCCTAAATAAAAAACTAAACAACAACTAAAGTAGCAGTAGAAATATATGTCTTCCTATATTGTGATAATTGTATACTAATGTATTTTTTCTCTTATCTTACCTTACTGTACCTGTTCCACTTACATGCTTTTTGTCTGTATTTTCACATTAGTAGATGACATTTTAAAAGGAAGAGTTTGACATATTGGGAAATATGATTGATTATTGGCTTTTTGGCAAAGAGTTAACGATGAGAAGATTGATGCCAGTCCTGTATCTGTCCGGAGACAGCTAGCTTAAACTAGCATAAAGACCAAACACCTAGCCTGGCTCTGTTCCAAGATTTAAAAAGCATCAAAAGCTCACTATTAACATGTTATATCTTGTTTTTCTAATCCATACAAAAACAGAAACAGAGCCAGGCTAACAGTTTCCTCCTGCTTTCAGTCTTTATGCTAAGCTAAGCTAACCAACTCCTGCCAGTGTCATATTCACCGTACAGGCATGAAAGTGGTGTCAATCTTCCCAACTAACTCTCAGCAAGGAAGTATTCCTAAAATGTAAACTAATGCTTTAACAGTAAGGTGTTTGCGTATGCCTGACCTTTACAACACTGTCAAACGTTTTTCGTTAAGTGGAACTTTTATTTAACCAGGACTCTCCGCCCTAATAGGACTCCTAAACAAAATGTTTCCATCCTCTCCCGTGTCACACTCCAACAGAAGAAAGACGTGCGCATGCTGCGATTCATCCAGGAAGTCAACACCACCACGCGCTCCTGTGCATTATGGGACTTGGAGGAGGAGACAGACTACATTGTGCATGTCCAGTCCATCAGCATGTCTGGGACGAGCCCGCTGAGCGAACCCCTGCGCTTCCGAACGCCGAAGGAGGCCGAGACTCAGGCCTCTAAGGGTAAAGGTAAAGTGGCACAAAGAAAGAAACACATGCAAACACAAACACGATCACTTGCTCAGTCACTGCAGAGTGAGGAAATGTGCAGGGTTGTTTTTTTTTAAAAGAAACCTGCACATTTCCTCACTCTGTTTCTGAGTGCAGTAGGGGCTTGGCCTTTTGACAATATCTTGACTGATTTTGTCTAAAGACCAATAAAAATCAATAGACACACAAAGCGTGAAATGAAATTTCACAACAGAATGCTTCTTAAGCTCGACCCCGCTGATCACAACTCGGGAATAAAATGTCCGAGGGGGGTGCGTGCTTCATCATGTATTACAGGCCTCACCCTGCATGCACCTAGCACAACTGCACAGTAAACCAAAATGAGGAAAGGCATTTATCAGATGTAGAGAGGAGGCAGTCAGAGTTGCGAGGGGTGGCGAATCGATGTGCTTTTGGCTGAAGTCCCGCTCCATCTATTCCTCCTCTCATTTACACTCATCTCTCATGTGAGCTGCCACTATACTTTGATACTTCCCAGGCTGTGGAGCCAGAAAGAGTCTGAACTTCTGTTATGGTGGCGAGTGGGCTGGCGGAGACATGCAGAGGATAAATACAATCATTGCAGAGCACTGAAGACATGCTCTTCTCACCGCTGAGGCCAATTTAGCACAGGAAGTGTTGTCTGTGTGTTATTTCTGTGAGGGGAAGAATTTACAAAAATCAATAACTGCACAGGATCCAGATAAACAAGTGATTATTTTTTTAGATTCCATCCTTTTGTCTACGTGCTTGTTTCCCTGAGGTTCCAGATATGATTCTCTCTCCTGCTGTTTTTGGAAGCAATGACGGCAGAATGAACAGTGCCTCGTGACCAAACACACTCAGGCAAACAGACATTTTTACAAGGGATTGTAACAGGAAAAGTATATACTCCTTATACTTAAGTTTTGAATTTTTGCCAAGATGAAAACATTTAATCTCTAAAGTCTGTACACTGAACATGTGGCTACTGCCATCAGTTGGCACATTTAGCTTAGCATGAAGACTTTTTTATGGACTTTGGACTGGACCTTCTAGACCAAAACAAGAAATAATCTAGTATATAAAAGGGGGGGAAAAAATTTTGTACAGATTAAGAAAACATGATATAATGTGTTAATTAGTGAGCTTTAAAAGAGCTTGAAGGCAGATTTTGTTTCCTGTACAAAGACCCAGACTTGTTGTTTACTGCTGCTGCTGATCGTTATGCTAGGCTAAGTTAGCTGGCTGCGTGCAGTAGCATCATATTTAGCATACTAATCTAACTCTCACCAAGTAAGGGAATAAGTGTATTTACCAAAATGCCACGAAATAATTATTCCTTTAAAATGAGCAGGTCATCACTGTGTCAAACGCAGTAGATTCCTCTATGATATGAATGTTTGTTTGCTTGTTTTATTTGGAAGGCTGTGAGAGAAAGCCTCAGTTCACTCATCCATTGCCCAAAAGTGTAAGATTTCCACATATTGGCAGGCTCTAGTCTGCACACACACACACACACTGCGAGTGTAAGTCCCTATTCACTGCAAAGCAAAAAAGATTTCCCTGCTCCTCCACACATTTTGCACCATGCACACGTTTCACAAAACAAATCTCCACAGAGAGCAGGTCTGTAATCATCATTCTGTCGTACTCAACAATAGCTTCACCGTCTAGCTCAACGGCACACATCCGTCTCAGTCTCATTGGTAGCATTTGCTCAAGGATGTCAGTTTAATTAGCTTAGCTGTGTTGAAACAATGAAACCTTTTGATGACAGATGAGCAGATGTTTGTCAAGTCAACAGTTTGTGATGCAGTGGGAAATAACTGTAGTTGAGAATCCACCACAGTGCCAATGAATGAATGAATGTAGAATAAATTTTCCAAATAAGAGTGAGACCGTGATTTGTTTGTCTGGCTTTTATACTGAAGGGCTTTATTTTGTATGATTTTCTAAAGGTAGACAATTAACAAAAACTGCGCAGGTGATAACTACTAATTTGTATTTTCTCACTATGTCAGACTTTCTTTAGGTATTAAAATGGCGATCCAAACAGTGGGAAATGGGATGTGTGGTTAGTGGCTGATGCACAAAATGAGCCAGAAAGAGAGAAATAGAATTTGTCTGTTACTGTAGATAATTTTGCAGAGTAAAGTGTGTGGGAGAGATAGTCCCTCAGTACAGCTGTTAGTCCATTGTCTTGATTTGACAGGCGAACGTCCCCAGAAGAAAAGGGGAGGTTTTTAACCATCCTCGCTCAACTGCTCAGCCCTTCTGTTCTGCCATATCATGCTGATCTCAGTGGAAAGAGCAAAGGATGAGCCCGAAATGCTGGATTATTCCACGTTTCTTCTAATTTCCTCTGTCACAATAGGTTTAAACATCAGGAGATCAAAGGAAATCATGGTAGAGATTAAAAAACAAGACAGCACAACCTGTGCACAAAACAGAAGAGAAGAAACAGGAAGAGGCAATGAGTCAGATAAAGAGAGGAGGGTTCCAGTGACTGACAGAGAGGAGACAAAGAGAGGATACAGCGGCACAGGAAAATAAGAAATCTAGCCAATGAGCAACAGACAATTAAATTCTACTGCTCCCCTAAAAACACACTAACTATATAATATGTGTGTTTTCGCACAGATGTACATGTACACTCTCCATGGGTAAATTCACACTTTCAAACATGGAAACGGGACTCATTGGTCTCCTCTGATCTGGTAACCTGAGAACTTTCTCTCTATGGCCCACAGGAGAATCCTCAATAATAGGGATAGAGCAAAAATTCATCCTTTCCTCTGTCATGTAAGAGTGACATGACAGAGGAACTTCTGTTCTTGACTCCAGCTATGGCAAGGTTCACCAGATACGTTTGCTGAGCATACTGTAGGTTTTGGTTGCAGTGCACCCAGCCATTACTCACCAAACACAATACAGCACATAACGCATGTAAAAATGTACTAATATCTAATCTAAACTAATCTAATCCTTTAAAGGACAAAACATGTTTTAAATTAAAACCACAGTTTAATAAGTAAGTAAGTTGTTATCATGATTTTGTAAAATTGATGTCATAGTTTACAATGTCATGACAACACACAATCTAGTAGTAATGTGAGTACATCCATGGTTAAAAGGATGTCCATATCTAAGATCTTCAGCTTTGCACTTTATGAAAACTAAATTTTAGATTTTGAAAATGACACAAGAGCTAAATAGTCTGCTCTTGTCTCATATTTTTAAAAGCAGATGACATATCAGAAAAATTCTAGCGCTGCTGATATCTTAAAGGTCACTTGAGAACTGTTAATTAATAAAATCCAGAACCTTGTCTAGTGAATGGTCAGTGCACATGAGAGGTGTCACAGCTGACCAGTTAGCCCCAGTGAGGCCGGCTGGCAACAGTGTCAGGCGCCTTGGGGTGTTGCACTTTGATTAGTTAATGCTGGGCAACAGAAGCCAATCGATCGGCAGAATTGCTTGTTGCTAAAAGCTACTGGGGCGTGGGGTTCCTGCCACACCGGGCCCTCCAAATGCCAACCACTGCATCTAATAAAAAGATTTTACGCTGTGGTGAACTTTAAATCAAGCCGCTGACTTCCACAACACTCAGCAGTGCAAGAAGAAAGTTACTACTTGTTGTTGCTTTGTTCGATAGAAACCTGCAGGCATCTACGGGCAGATCACTGCAGGTGCAAACAGGGACAAAACACTCTCTTTGATATTACTCCTGATGGTCATACAGCTTTAAAGGTGATGATGGGGTTTTATTGAGGCTGTTGTAGATTGATCCTGGCCGCTGTGATTAACTTGCTTGCATTGCTTTGTCCCCCCATCACGCTTTAGTTTGATAGATCCCCAACGGCCTAGATGAAGCCTTAAGTATTCTCTTCATGTTCTGCCTCCGTGTGATCTTTTGACTCCAACGGGAGAGCACAGTCAATTAGTGATCATGCAAAACACATCTCTATAGCTGCTATACACGTGCATCTGGCTGTGTTTATATAGTTTTAATATCCCTGCCTGAAGGCAGTCTTTTGAAAATCATCACATCTGTTTCCTTGTGCAACCAAGGCCCTTATCAGCATCTGTGCTACAGATCCCTACTATTACTTTGCTGCACCTGTAATTTATGACGCAACGGCATCAGGAGAAGACTAGCTGACGAGTGCCAGTATTCCTTATGGATATACAAATTGTAGACTGACATCTGAAGCAGTAAAAGCACTCACACAACATCCAGGGAATAAGACATCAACCCTCAAACACTATGTAAGTAAGTTCAACTTCTCAAGAGTTGGAATATAGAATTGCAACTTTCTATCATTAAAGTGTGTGGAGTGTGTCAGTGAAACCCCACATGGGTGAAATGACTGAAGGGTATAGTTCAATCAAGTCGGCAGAGAACTCGGACAGCAAAGTCT
Organism: Lepomis gibbosus; assembly: GCA_029875015.1. NCBI lineage: Eukaryota > Metazoa > Chordata > Actinopteri > Centrarchiformes > Centrarchidae > Lepomis > Lepomis gibbosus. Next base: position 12,699 of record JAPMOB010213510.1, on the reverse strand, counting down.
GAGAGAAGAATCTTATCCTCACAAGACTAGTAGCAAACAAGGGGATGATGGGAAAAGAGTGACTTTAAATCATATTTGTGGAGATAAGGTAGCCTACAGGGGTTGCCTCAGAAAATGGCAAAGATTGAGAAATGACCAGAAGTGAACTCTTCACATTGGCTGGTAATAACCAATACTACTAAGCAAAGGCAATATCTTGTTATGATCAAAAGAAAGTTGTTAGAATTGCTTTATTATTTATATTGGTTTATTGTCACAATATAACAAGCTATAGAGTGAAATTGTGTTTTGCAAGTCCGTATTGCTACATAGCAGATAATATACATTAATACAGAATCAATTATAAAAAATGGTTAAACAAAAATGAACTACAGTCAATGGAGCAGTGCTCAGAAGGGTTCGAGTTTAAGAGTCTTAGTACTGAACACAATCAAAGATAAAGAAGCGTGCAGATATTCCAGCCAAGACATAAGACATAGGTGTAGATCATGGCTTTATGATTAGGCATGAAAAAGTTAATGATCTTATAAAGAAATGTCCATGAAGTAGTTTTTGAGTCTCTTCTTTAACATGTATTAATCTCATTTAAACCTTAATATATTTATGGAAATATTCATGTTCACAATAGCTACCAATGCAAACATTAGAAGAAGAATTAGCCCTTATCAAATTTATGGCAAACATAACAATATGCTGAGGATTTTGAACCTGAAAAATATATAGACCAACTTTTTATGACATATGTAACTTTTTACTTGATGATTTGAAATGTAAGTTAAGGTGGAAACAATTGTTGGTAGATATAACATTTAATCTCTCATATCTCAAGATCCATCGGTTTTCTGTGTTTCTCAAAACTACCATATTAGTCCTATAGGTGACTGTGATAGAAGAACAAAGTCCTGAAACATACTGGACTGTTGTCCCTCTGCAAGTGTATCTTTACAACCCCGGTGGTTGTATGCAATACAAATAAATTCAAGGTAGTTGTACTTTACTTGAGTATTTTCATTTAATGCAACTTTATACTACATCTCAGAAGAAAATATTGCACTTTTTACTCCACTGTCTGAAACCTTAAGTTGATAGTTTCTTTTCAGATTACACTTCCTGTCCAGCGAAAACCATGTATCTCCAAATTTGGTGAATTTAGAATTAGATTTTTTTTCTGATAAACTGAAGTATTAAGTATTCCTTTATGGGTGAAGAAAACACTCCTACTTCCTAAGAAAAGTTTCTTTTTTTTCTTTTTTTTTTAAACCTTGGATTAGCTGGGAAATACATCGTTACAAAGCTGAGAGCAGGGCTGTTTTACTGAGCTCATGAAAAGCTGAATTTTGAAAGATACGTGGTTCTTGCAGGACAGTGACCCTAGAAAATATGATGACCCAAAACATCATATATAAAAGTATAAAAGTTTTGTTGATAATACTTCCATAAGTTCTCTTTAGTAAGTTTTAGAATGTAGGACTTTTACTTACAGTGGAGTATTTTTACAGTAGGTATTAGTACTTTTACTTGAGTAAAGGATCTGAAGACGTTCCCCACCATTACATAACCATTTCTGCACACAAAACTGTTTTTTGTTAAATGAATCTCACAAAGGCTGTAATAAATATACATTTGTGGTGAGAAAGTGCTCTCTCAAAAATCAGACTACTACCTCAGCCAAAAAAGAAACTACATAACCCTCCCCCGTTTCTGACCCTCCTCCTTCTCTGATCATTTTCATACAGGAAGGAAATGAAATTATGCATTACCATTTAATATCTAATAGTTATATCAGCCATGTCACACATTTTAAAGTTATTCAAACCTCTACAAACCTCTCTGAACACAGTGCTGTGATCCGTCAGCTGTTTTACATCTGAGGAGAAGGTTGATGCAAAGTTATGTCACGCACAGGATCTGTGTGCAACCCGGCAGTTCTTATCACAAGATCCCTGCACAGCATAAACACAGTGATTCTGACTTATTTGTCCCCAAGCTCACTATGCAAATGTCACTCATTAGACTTAGTAAACCCTGATTTTACAGAAAAACATTTCTCCTGATATGTTGTATAATTCTGCTGTTTTGCTAATTAGCTCCACATCCTGCAAACAACGCCTGAAGACTCAAGAAACAGTGCCGCCTCTGTGAAAGACATAGAACTGGCTGCAACAATGCAAAAGCTTTATGACAGGCCAGTGAGTGTAAAAGGGAATTGATCCAAACTTCTGAGACCATCTGAGAAAGTGAGACAATGCACAATACTGTCATGTTGGCAACATCAGGAGAAAATGTAATTGAAAAAGTTGCTGGTAATTACGGGCTCTGATGAAGATCAGGAGCACATTGACCTTGTATCTTTTACAGTCAGGCAGTGTGGTTGGACATCTTAATGACTATGTGTCTGAAGCTAATTTCCTCTGTGTCGTCCATGCTAAATGTTCATGTCTGGACGTCTGCTGTTTTTTAGTTATGATACAGAATTTGAAATGTTTGCTCAACCCTAATCCACTTCCAGTAACAGTCAGATAAACGTGTTGCCCCTTGACTCCTTCAGACGAAGTGACGATGGAGGAAGTGGGCCAGACCACCCAGCTGAGGGCGGGGGAACTCATCATCATAGTGGTGGTACTTATCATGTGGGCAGGTGAGGACAAAAGTGTTTATTTAACCAGGAACAGCCTTCACACAGTGTTTCTGTCATTATCTTACTCAAAATAACAGACAGTCCTGCATTTGTGTTTAGATGGCTGATCATGAATCCATTCTCCCTCTCCTGCCAGGTGTGATCGCTCTCTTCTGTCGCCAGTATGACATAATCAAAGACAATGAGCCCAACAACAACAAGGACAAAGCCAAAAACTCCTCCGAGTGCAGCACTCCTGAACATCCGACTGGGGGGCTGTTGCGCAGTAAGGTATAACCCAACCCCCTCCTCTCCCCGGGTGCCTCCCCCTCTGCGGCGCCGGGCAGGTGAATGGTCCCGGCCACTTCTAGACTTTTTCCACTGACACTTCATGCAAAATCATAGTGTCATCTGAATCTCAGCTTCAGGCCACTTCACCACAATTGTGGCACTATTATGTGCATGACTTTGCAGCACTCAGGTTGCAAACGCTCAAGTCATGGCTTCTTATAAGTTCTGCACAGAGCCCCATACCATATCCATTTCCTGTGTTCCAACCAGTGCAGAAAATAAAAGTCAAAACAATTCTTTATTCCTTTTACTCTCCTGCTATAAACATCGATAAAGCATCCAAAGCACAGAGGCATCCTCATGCTCATTGGAGAAGAATATTGTATGATTCCTGTGAGTCCTCCAGCCTTCTCATACCTGTCGTCTTCCTCTTTCCTCCCACAGTTCCCCAAGAACAACAACAACAACAATAGGATGCCATCTGTCAACATCATTGAGGTGTGACTGCCAGGACGCCTTTTCTTTATCCAAAAGACTTTGTGTTCTCACAAACAAGCGGGCCCCTTTTAAGCCCATCTGCTTGTTAGGATGAGGCTGGGACTCTGGGCCCCTCGGCAGTGCTTACTCTCCTTTGGCATGGCGCCTGGCGCTAAAGTGAACCTGCAGGACTTCAGGGTTCAGGCACGGCATGGCTGGTGCTGGTCTGAAAGCAGAGTCGGTGGTGGAGGGACTGTGGCGCAAGTTCAATGGCTGCGGTGGGCTCAATACCTACAGTACCATGGGGCTGCAGAGATTAGGGCCAAATGGCTCCGGAGTCGGAGAGACTGCAGATAAACCAACCCCAGGGACCAAAGCCGACGAACAGAGCCAGAGAACTTTTCAATCTCTCCCTCCCTCTGTCACTTCTTTCTTCTCACCATCTTTCAGTGCATTAACGACCACAAACCTGTACATTTCCCATTCCTGGGGGGCACTGAGATACATCCCCTTTGTTCTCAATCGTCCCTTTTACATTAATCTTGTCTTTTACATCTTATTTATTAACTGTTTGTTTTTTACACTTTCTTAATTGAAGGTAAACACTGAAGATCATTTAAGCGCACCCTGTAGTTTTACCTGTCGTTTTGGTTTTACTACTCCAGTATTTCACTTTTAACAAGGTGCCACCAGAGCAGTCCTGTTGTTCTGGTATCCGATTTTCTCTATTTTTTGTTTCGTTTCGGTCCTTCCCTCGGGCAGAAACTTTATGCCGCCCTTTGGGGAATGTTGTCATTCTAGCGAGCTTGTTTTCCCCCCTCAGGGAATCCAGACTCCACCTGGCTAATTTAGGAAGCCATTTCTTAGACGTGCTGTGATGACGCCAGAGCAGCTTTAGAGGGATCACTCAGCTCAACACCAGAGCTGAATCACACAATCTTGTCAGAGAAGATGAAACTCGTTCACTGACATTGAAAGGCATCTTCTCATGTGAACCCGTACATACAGTAAGGTCCATAACGGGCATGGTTTGGTATCATCTTTCTAACATTCGCTTTTTTCCGCTTCTACTTCTTTCATGCTTTTATTATAGATTTCTGAAATGTTACATTCCACATCCAGGATGAGCCCTTTAGTATTTCCTCGTGTCTTTCTCTTTGAGGGTGGTGAATTTCAAAGCATTCTAGGTAGAAAAAGAACAGTGCATTCATCAAATTAATGAACTTTAAAAGGGACAGGACTCTGTGGATGTCTCTGGAGAAGTGGACTTGCCTTTGCAGAGACGCTGAAGAGATCCCTTATTATCAGCAATAACGGCCTTCGGAGAAGCACGGAAGCAAGGACTCTGTAGCGTCTTTGTCCAAATACTCAACCTCCCAGCATGCAACGTTCAGACAGATGAACAAACTGCACATTGAATGAGAGGGAATTAATCCTGAGCCTCATTTGCAGGTGATCCCTCTCCTGAACTTTCAGAGAAAAGTATTTCAGCGCTGTTGTAAAAGCTTTTGTTTCTGATGGAGAGCATGGAGAGCGCCCAACCTTCAACCCTGAGACATCTTTATGACATCCTGAACAGAAGGGCTTCTATCAAGACTTTTTTTCACAAATCAGAGTCAACAGTTGTGTTGAAACTTCTTGTTGAACAGGCTAAAAACAAGGATAAGGGATCAACTGTCACCATACGGTACTGTGCACTGTATACTGTGAGGGAACTTGTTTCAGCAAATGGTGTATTTGAAGGCTGATTCAATCTCAGTAGTGCTGCCTTAAAAATAATAATATATCATATGGTTTATTTAATAAGATGGAAGGCCCTATATCTCACTTTTGTGTCATATTAATTAGCTTTCACATGATATTTAAATGTGTGTGCAAAGTACAAGGAAAAATTAGCTGAGGTAAGTTGGAAAATCTGGAAGAAATGGTTGGCATTTAATGTGTAAATACATTTTTTATTTCATTCTTGTTTGTTCGTGTCAGGCTTTAATGAAGCGCGACAAGACTAATGTGGAAAATGTATCAACTCCTAATGTAAAAGGACACCGCGACTGGCAAAAATGTAGGTGATTAGTTTTTGTTAATACACCGCTTTTAGTCCTGTCAGTAATGAGATTTTTTGTAACACTCCTCTATTATGTAATTATATTACATTATGTCATTGTGCTGTTGATGTGCAAGAAGAAAATACTTCTTTTTTTGATGAGGAAAAATGATGCGAAGCGTTGGATTTTTTAAATAATGATCCAAACTTAATGGTTGAGAGCCATTCAGCCGCTGGAGATCTGTATTGACAGGCAGCACGATAAACGCACCAGCTACTCTTGTTCTGCATGGACTCCATCTCAATCCGCCAACTCTGAACAGTCATTCATTGTAAACTCAGACACAAATACATGTGTGCACACAAACACAACAGGTCACAACTCCCATAGCCTTGAGTGTGGTGGAAGAGAGGCGGTTAAGAGAGAGGAAGGAAGGCTGTGGTTGAGCAGAGTGGGATGAATGATGACTAATGCGATGGTAGGCTTCTAGCAATGCCCTCTCTTAATAAGAGTTGAAAAGCTCAAGCTTGCGCATCTCCACTGAGCACTGATTCATGTCAGGTGCAAAGCCGCTTTAAGTTAAAGTCACAAAGCGGGAAAAGGGACTGATTAACACGGATGTTTAGCTGTTGCCAGGACAAACCTGGTGAAGCCTCGAAATGGTGTTCTGCTGCTTTACCCAGAGTGATCAGCGCTTCACCAAAAACTTCTGAAGGCTGAATCCATTTTCTCCCCGGAACACTGCACCGGTAGCTGACTCTCCAATCGATAGGCATTCATCCAAGCAGTAACGGAAAATGATGATCGTCTCCCTGGATGATTTGTTTGAGCGAGGGCTATGTCTTAAGTTTGCCAACAATATTTTTCTCAACAGCATTCCCTGTAGGCATTTTTTATTTACTTTCTTCCTCCTCTGTTAAATTAGTAAATATAGCAACGTAAGAGGTTTTAGTCTACTTTTAAAGCTGTCACAGTGGATCGATTGAATAAAGTTCATTTGTTACATGGTGAAATTAGAAATGTTTCAGTAGGTCAAAGTCTTGATTTCTCCCAGTCTTGGGAAAAGTTGGACAGCTAATTCTGGCAGACGTTTCTCAGTTTTTATCAAGTCAAAATCACCAAAGATGACGATGCAGTTGAGAGCGAAAAGAACTGTCCAATGTGTCTGTCACTTATACGCATTGATAGGGGTTGTCATAAAGGTGGAATATGACCCATTTCAAACGATAACTTTCTGTTTTTCAACATACAAATCTTGACAGTTGCCACCCTTAAAAAAAGTTTTTTTAAAAACTCCTATTGCCTTAAATATGCACATTTCAGGGTTGTAATTTCAGTGGCTTGGTCATTTCTGAACATACTAACATCCAATCACCTCTCATCTGTCTTTAAACCTCTCACAGCTATTAGTTTGTGAAGCTAATCTCTTAACACAGTTATGTGCATACATTTCGTGGCTGTCATTTCAATACCTCACATTTCTTGTGAGGTGAAGTTTACACATTATTAAGGTTTAGTGAATATGTCTGATGGGGGCAGCCCCTCTCAGTACAAGGTTGTCATGGCCAGATAGCTGATTTAGTGTGCTGGGACCATGTCCCATACATTTTCTCTGTAAATATTTTTGTAAATGTTGGAACTATTTTTTGTCATCTTATGCACAAAATAAATCAGCACTGTACCAAAACATTTTTGTGTTCTATTTCCTAAATGAGATTTATATTATGCTTTTACTGAGACTGAGGTAAGAACTTTCAGAAACATTGCATTGACCACTGCCTCATTCATCCCCCATGGATCAGTCCCAGATTTTTTAGGGTTCTCTCTATTTCAAGCTGAAGTGTGTAACTATAATAATACAGTAAATATTTATAATGATGTAAGGAATTTACTTAGGGCACTTTCACAAACTAACAGCTGTGAAAGTTGTGAGAGGATGTCCAAGACAGATCAATATGTTTACAAATGAGCGAGCTCTTGAAATTGCAACCTTGGAATGTGCGTAATTAAGGAAATAGCTTATTGGTAAACATCATTATCGGAGTTGTGTTGCTTCTTTTTTTTTTACAAAGTGAAAGATGTGAAAAGTTTCAGGACTGTCACTCTCTATAATGGCAGTGGTTTGAGATTTGTAAATTGAAAAACAGAAAGGTTATTGAAGATTAAAATGGGTCTTACTGCACTTTTACCATGGCCCCTAACTACACTCTGTCTCAACTGCATCGTCATCTTTGGTGATTTAAAGGTGATCAAAACTGAAACGTCTGCCTAAATTAGCTCTGTAACATATCCTAAATCAGGGAGAAGTCGAGGCTTAGATTCAGAGCTACTGAAGGCAACAGACACAAAAAGTGACAAATATCACACATTAAACTAACATCACTTTGGTAATACAAACTATGTGTATTACCACATCCAAATTACAATACACTCCTCTAGGTTGCCATTGTAAATATTTTATTCCTTACTACTGATTTAAATGTAGGGCTATATAACTATTTTCTGGCAGGCTGTTGTCCAACTTTAATGTCAATAGTTTTGGAAAAATACTATTATTTGCTTTCTTGCAGAGAGTTAGTGGAGAAGACCAATACCACTCATTCTGTACCTCCAGTAAATGCTACAGCCTGCAGCTGGTTAGCATAGCTTAGCATAAAGACTGTAAACTGAGGAGCATATGAAGCCAGGCAAGCTGTTCTCGTTACAAGTCTTTATGCTAAGCTGCTAAGCTGCCAATACTGTGGTATTCCAGCTATATGATATTTCTCCTCTCATCAAACTCTTGGCACAAAAGCAAAATAAGCGTTTTTCCCAAAATGTTAAACTGTTCCTTTAAGGATCTGAACAAGCAATGTTGTGAGATCTGCCACACAGAGAGGCTAATCCAGCAGTCTCAGTTTGATGGTTAACAGCTGTGTGGACTATCATTTGATTTTACGCAGACATGACGATGTGGAAGATACCTGGGTATCTAACTGCTCCTACTGCTAAAGAAACAAACTGATCATTTATAATAATAATAATCCAAAATAATTTTGGGTTCTGTAAGGCCATCCAGCCACTACTGGTGTTTCTTCTAGGACAGGTTAAGCTGTCAACCACGAATGAAAAACAATTTTTCCTAGTCACACTCAGCTAATAGTGATGACTGTAAGAGCTCAACATTCCTTTTCAGCCCTGCGGTGGCAAAACACTCTTTTAACAACACCCTGAGGACTGTCTTTCAGCGTGAGAGGCACGTGGTGTTTTTTCATGCTACTGTATGCCTGAAAAACACCGTATGCTCAGTAGCAGTAATGGACTATTTTGCAACACGAAAAAAGGGCAGTAGATGCACTGGATTTTTCCTAAGAACTTACAAAATGTGGATTTTGTATGACTAGAAACACGCCTGGAAACTGAAACACATCATTGTGATGTTACAGAGAAGTTGGACTATTTCATTATGGGTTCTTGAACTATAGGAATTAGATCCACAAAGAAGCATGGTTTAGAAAAATGAACTGCTTTATTAGTGCCATCATGTTTATATTCATTGTATGAAGTGTACAGCAGGCATTGCATAATGAGGGCTAGCATGGTATAACTATTATGCACAAGGTTACACAACTTCAATTATGAAGGACACAGTGTATGCTTACTTGTGTATGCTTAAATAAAATAAAAATATCTAATATTTTCGACAAAGCTATGTGTTTGATCTTATTTGGGAATAACATTAAGTGGTGACATTCAAATCAAAATACAGGGTGGTGATGGCGCCTTGGATAAACCTTTGGTGTGAGAGATAAGTCCACTGTGACACCAATGTGTCCCTGAGCAAGACAATTAACCCCTAGGACACGCTCCAGAGGCGTGCATCCTCTGACATGTATATAGCAATTCTAAGTCGCTGAATGAATGAAAATATGAGATTGTCTCAACCTTTCTGGATAAAAAACAGTCAGGGTGGTGAAGTCATCTTTTTTTTTAACCAGTCTACAGAAACCAGGATGTCAAGTTCTCTCTTTTGTTAATAATACATGTGAATCCCAGACTTTAACTGTCAACAGTTTTCCCCATCAAAAAAAAAGCATCTTACTGTTACAGGGTAGGGATGGACTCACCCAACATGGTTTTAGGCTAACTGCTTTTACTGTTGAGTAAGCATCTTTTGTAAGAAAACTGGACTGAATTTGCAATCACTTCAAAATCAATGAGACTTAAATAGAAAACCCAACATGGATTGGATCTTACTCAGTTCCCACATTAGATTGTTTGTCTATGTATCAATACGAGAGCAGCAATCATTGGCTGGACTGCCTGGCTGAGATGCAGAAAGAGGCGCTGTGGTTTTGTAGCTGACACGCATGATCTCGCAGTCATGCCATGGATAGCTCAGTCGTTTGTTTTTGGACGTGCAGTTTGTTTTGACAAAACCCAACACAGCTGCAGAAGAACTGAGGCATGTCAGACAAACACAAACTGCGTTCATCGCTGCAGAGATCCTGTTCGTGGCTCTGGAGAGGTAAGACGCTGTTGGAAGCTGTGCAGAGGTACTGTGGCTGCTCGCATATACACGTGCCCTGCAGTCCGCACAGCAAGCGTCACGAGGCCTTCACTGACACCCACACACCTCCGCCTTCTGGATGGCTGGTCAGGGACTGACTGCCCTGCTATCTTTACAGACAGGATTACTTTAACAGCCTGCATTATTCAAGAGAAAGGACCCATGCTGATAAGTTCCATGTATTTGTGCTCCCTGGGGTCACTTCTGTCAGCCTGTACCTGTGCACAGCAGCTCTTAGGCTGCGAAGTAGACTTCGAAATAATGCTGACAAAGATGCCACATTGGTCAGCAAACATTAACAGAGGATGATGACAGTACTAAGTTGAACAGAGTAGGCTTTATTTTTGGGTACTTCATCAACAGCACTGCTTCGCTCTCACACAAACAGCCCTGCTCTCACTCTACGGACAGAGTTCTCCACTTAGTGGCACTTCCACTTTTCTTACAATGGGTTTAACCAAAGCTGGGTGTACAATGTGGTCATTGCTGCTCTATAATTAAAAAGGTCAGTTCACACAAATCAGTAAAAACATTTGACCATTTAACCCCTAGTGGTAGTGTTTACATTAGTGGGCAGGTTTTGAAATATCCACAAGCAAAACTTCTGACTCTCCAAAAAGGAGGTACAAAGAAATAAAGGATATTATAAAAGTTGTTAAAAATGTCCAGCGGTCTGAGAATATCCATATTAGCCAGAACACTACTAACAAACTCATTCCCCCATTACAACTTAGGGTGTGGTTGAAAATGCTCATATGATGTGGGTGCACTGACCTTAATAAAACAATCACAGCACCATGCCAATGCAGGGAACACAAAACTTTCTGCTTGCCTAAAACATATCACATTATAAATTCAAAGATATGCTGAATGTCATGTTGTAAAATGAAGCAAAAATATTTGTGTGTTTCCTCAGTCCTGAGTTAAATCTGCAGAGATGCCTGCTTACATAAATCTCTTGAGGTTTGTATGAATGACTGGACTAAAACCTCTTGGTAAACATTTCCAGACTTACATAATCATCGACTCAGCCAACATCACCCATCTGATCCACACATGAGGCTTGATGTACAAGGGTGGACAATGCAGCAGGAACACTTGATACAATGTAATCCAAAGGCCTCCTAAATGTATTTAAGTTAATCATTCTATTCTGCTAGCTGTTGCCATTTGAAGGATCATCTACAGAAACTGATGGGAGTCTATTGTATGCATAAGAGGAAAGAAATGAACAGGAACAGTTAAACGTGTCGGTACAGATCGGGAATGTTCGCATCATTTCCAGAAGAAGTTAAACATGAGTGGTGAATACGTTGGCACTCAACAAAAAATACAAATGTTCAAACTTGGAAGTACAAGACGTACTTATATTAATATTAAAACAGGCATAGTTCTTACAGTAAAAAGACAACACACTAAAGGTTAATATTATAACACCAAAACATGCATTAATTTTTATATACAAATACATGCATAGTTCAAAGAAAAATACAGAGGAACACTCAAACTGACAAACCAAAAATACACACCACAAATTCAACTTAGAAACAAAACTAGTGCAAACACTGATCTGAGGCCCCCCTTTGTACCTGGTAATAACATAAGACTTCTTATGAAGTTAAGTGCCATCTGTTCACAAGAAGATTCCACAACTCCAAATTTAGGGAAATGGACTTCTTTCAAAGATTTTTGGGACCTTGGCAAAGCGCTTGTGTGCTGCAAAATTCTTGGCCTGCCATTCACAGAGGCCCATTGTTGGAGTCATGTTTCCAAACCGTCTTTGGTAGTTCCTGAAAGTAAGCACAGATCCCAAACCACATACTTTATGTTGGCTGCATTAGAAGTATTGTAATTCCACACCTCCTCAAAACTAAAAACCCAATGAGGATGATGTACCTGCGTGTGAGGTCAGAGGGATGTTGCCACTGTCTGCCATTTGTGTCCGGTGTCTGGTCAGCCACATGGGTCATCAGGTTCATCAGCTCAGACATGACATCTTCAGGAAACCGATGTGATTTTTTAAACCAGATTTTAAAAAATAAAATAAAAATGGATGAGATGGATGGATATATGGCTGGATAGAGAGACACTTTGGGTGATATCAATGAGCCCTACTCCAGGGCTCGAGATTAACGGCGTCCAATGTGTTTAGGACGAAGAGAAATATTCTCCAGGACGCAAGCCATTTTTGTATGTGTGTTAATTTATTACTATCCTATTAGGCTACTTAGAAAATGCCAAAATGAACCAACCAAGCGCTGACTACAACGGAGCGCGTCTTTTCATGCTGTTACTATAGTTACTATCACTGGCCGGCTACTCACCGGAGACTTGTTCCGCGGTACCAGGTGCATCTATCAAATGGCTTAATGACATCGCAAATATGTTGCGCTGGTTAAACAACGGTAACGTTAAACAGATTGAGCACCAAGACCGAGTAGGCCTACAATCCCCGAGTCTGATGTGAGTACTATTCACATCAAAACTAACTGCTTGCTACTACTAGCTCTACCTCCTGAGCCACAGGGGCGGCTGTGGCTCAGGTTATTGTTATTTAAAGTTATTTAAAGTGACGACCAAGCGGCCAGAGGCGACAGTGAGGTGACAATCATTTTAGCCTCTCAAATCAACACTTCACTTGCATTTAAATAAAATTCACAGATATAAAACACTTCAAGCTTATATTACAATGTTAATTTAAACGTTATTATCAGTAGTAA
>JAPMOB010213509.1:0-38856 GCA_029875015.1 Lepomis gibbosus | reverse complement strand
GCTTTCGGGATTCAGTATCTTGCCCACTTCGGGACACTTCGACACTTTTTTTTTTTCTTTTTCAAATGTATTCTCAAAATTGCCATTCAAACTTGGTCAATCAATCGTAGCAGCCATTTAAATGTTAATGGTTAAAAATGAACTGCTACATTGTTGGTGGACAAGTGGCGCTCCGCAGCCAATGCACTGTTTATTCTGGAGCTGTTTAATTGCTGACAAGGGCGTGTACCTTCTAGCAAAGTGATTACAGAACAAGAGACATTGACAGCTATTTTTTCAGCTGAGAAATCACTGAATAAAAAATCAATCTGGCTAGGAGAGGTCCCGCATTTATCATTATATGACAGAGATATATGTCACGCATGGGAACGGTGCACATAAAACTCATTATCATATGTCACGTCAGGCGTGGAGTGTGCGGGCACTTTTGATCTGGTGAAAAATATTACAGCATGACTTCGAAGACTTGGTGTTTAAAATGTCAAAGAAAGCCAACCGCTTTTCTTTGTGAATCACACAGCCATATTGTATTTCAAAGCCAATTGAAATCATTCAGAATTGGGAAATCCCAACAACGAAAGCCTTTCATATTAACGGTCATTTCATATTAGAAGGCAGCGAGTCGTGACGAGTGTCCGAGGCTTTCAGTATCAGCCGCGGCGAATGGAGATGTGTTTCAGAAAGGATGAGTGCTGAACAAGAGAAATCCATTAGCCTTACCCTCTAAGACGACTGTCATATTTATATTTGTACCATAAACTACCTCTATATCTCCTCCCTCCCCCTTCTCTCAAACTCCCACTTTTACTTTGATACCACCTCTTTCAACAAAATGCTTTGCGCCCCCCCTCATCTTTTCTCCCTAATCTAACATCCTTCTTTCCCTCCCAAAATCTTAAGGAAGAAATCACCTCTGTTCCCACCCAGGTTGCACCTTGAACTTCCTGTGTTCCTTGCGTTTCTACATAACTTTAAGATAATAATGACTCCCAGCAAAAAGTCTTCCAGGACTTAACAGCAAGTGGAGTGAAGTCAACTGAATTAGACTCCTCCAAAACCTTTTAATGAACCCAATTGTATTTCAGAGCTGAATTCAATTAAAATTCATAGAGGTCCAGTTAGAGAAAATTTCCCCAAGCAAATGCCCGGAACATCGTAATCACTAACTTGCGTTATCCTTCATTGCCATAACATATAGTTGTATCGACATGTGTTTTTTAGTCAACAACTGACTGTCAAATCAAATAATATTTCAACAATATTTACTGTCAGTTTTCGCAACAAACTGGAGAGATGATAAATAATAACTACTCTAATAATAAATTCTACATTTAAGTAAACTAAAGGCTGCATTTTTAAAAATACATGAGGGTTGTTTTACGTGTGCATGCATGTGCAAAAGTAATAAAAAGTGTAGCTTGAAGTGATTGGAATGTACACATAACACATCTTAACAAATGAACATTTTTAATACCTCCTCTTCTCTTTTATTACCACTTCCCTACTTTGTCTTTTTCAGTGAGAAACGTGAGCTCTGGCTAGGACTGGAGATATATGAGATATCCTGGATTTGAAGTGCCCGTGGGAAGAATGTAAATGTAAGAATCTGTACATTCCTTATTAAAAGCCATGTGAAATCTCTTTTCTCTTTCGTCTCCCTTCCTCCTGTCTGTTTCTCACTCGCGGACTCAACTCTCAATGCTTATCGGAATACACAGATTTGATTGGCTGAGCAGCATCACATAAGACGATTGGAGCGCATGCAATTGGTCTGTGAGTGTCCTGAGCTGCTAAACCAGTACAGTAAATGCTAGAAAAGCTGTGTGGGTTAAAATAAAAATTCTCCGTCACGAGGTAGTTCTTCTCAATAATAAATCGGCTGTAGGGGCAAAACCTAACACATTTGAATTACATTGTAATTCAAATAATTGAGTTTGATTAATCACATTTTTATGCAAGCAACACACACATCTCTGCTATGAATGAACACTTGAAGTTTGTTCCTAGGACCTACTGTTTATGTACAATTGTGCTGAATGTCGAGAGTGAAATGTTACAACTTACCCCATGGGTGGGGTAAGTTGTAACAAACAAGGGGTTAGTTGTAACACTTGCTAGAGAAGTCTGTCCATTTTATAAAGTTTTATCTGATTAAATTTAATTTTATCTATATAGACCAACTGTTTATGGAAATATATATGACAGATATCCTGGATATCATCCATCTAACCTTCAACCAACCATCCATCGGGAGTCGATGGATTGATATTTGTAGATTTTATCTCTTTCCGTGATAATATCTGTCATATGAGGAAAGAGAGATGCCTTTCCATCCAAATCATGGTCTATATTGGATTTATATTCAAATGGATGGACCAATGGATAGATGGATTGTATCCACAACATCAAAATATATATAAATATTGACAGATATTTATCTGGTGTGTTTGTCTTTAAGACTCATCGACAGTTGCCAGTAGTTGGTCAAGTGTTTCAAAACTGTACTACGTTTTAGGCAAAAAGACGTGTATTAAGGTAAACCATGATTGGATTCAGTGACTTGCACACACAGCTCAGTAATCAAAAAGTAAGTATGACACAAAAATGTACTTTTATTCTGCGAAAATACTCTTCCTCATGTAACTTAACAAAGATAAGTCCAATCTCTCTAAAATAAATTGGCTGTCTGCGGGATTTTTGATAACCTGACCTGAAACAAAACCTGCTTGACCCTGTGCAACTACGTAAAATGTCCCTGTTACATCTTACCCCGCGTTAGGTTGTCCCCCTAGCTCCCCTACTTCCGGGTGTGTAGAGGACGGCAGCTGGGTCTGGACTTAGACTGCGGTCTGCCAATTAGTGACCTCTGCAACAGCAAATGTTATTTAGTTTTTCTTCATCTTCATCTTTTTGTGGGCATAATATGTGACATTGTCACGAGGTTAACAGAGAGTCTAAGTTATGTCTATAGGCAAAACAGTAGTATAGATGTCATTACTAGAGTTTTATATAAAAGCTTCATGTAAAGAATTGTTGTGTGTTTAAAAGTTAGAAAGTGTCATTTAAAAAAAAAACACATTTAAATAAATGCAAACATTTTGCAAAAGTGCAGCTTCTGTTCATCCAGCTAAACTGATCGGTCAAGTTTATTGAACAATGGGAATCAATAGCTAAAGGAAAATGAACACATGGGGTGAGTTGGAATAATAAATCATCAGCTCCACGGACATCATGGGAGTGAGAGCTAAGCCAGGAGAGAAAAGGGTGGGTGGAGGATGAGGAGAGAAAGAGAACCAGGTCTCAAATTAGTGAGACTTCCCTACTGGCCAGTGTAAATGTGAGGCAGAAAAATGTTATTTTCAAACTTTTGGCTGCAGAAGACATGCAGTGTAAATGTATGTATGCATAGCTTAATGTCAAGAGAAGAACACCGGTGCTGCTTTTGGCTTCTGCTGCTCCCCCACCCCCCACCCCCATGTGCTGTATGTAGAAATAATGAATTATCAATGCTGCATTCTGTTTTAATGCTTTAACGCCACTTTAGATTGAAGGAATGACTGTTTGGAATGAGATTACTCGTGAAGAGAACAGAAAACAGAACAACTTGCCCTGTTTCATGTGAAACGGTCGAAAATAGACACTGCGATGCTTTCTTCGGGACATGATTACAACAGTCAGGCAATGCAATAGCATGCAACGCGCGCACAAAGACAGCCTGCACTCACATCGGGAACAAAACGGGTTAACTCCACAGTAAACAAGCTGTAATGAAAGACGTGGATTGCCAAGACAGATAAAAGAGATGGAGAGAAAGCGAGAGAGAAAAGGAAGAAGGGGCAGGAAGGATGTTCAAAAGGTTTGTTCTAGCATTTGAGAGGGGAATTTACAGACAGGCAAGCAACACACACGCTTTGAAGTGTCTGGCTATGTGTGGAGATGCTGGCGCTTACATGCCTTGATTAGCTGGAGAGAGATTCACACCCTCTGCTGCACATGTTGATGCTGTGATACTCTCACTGAGCAGGGGATGTGGTGATAGTCAGGGGCTCAGCTGGAGCTGTCTTCATAGGTGTGTGTGTGTGTGTGTGTGTGTGTGTGTGTGTAGGCAGGGAGTGTGTAGATGTTCCTTTAAATGTCTGCAACATTTGAGGGTGTACTCATAAGTATATGTGTGCATGAGCACGTGGGTGGAGCGTAGCTTTTCAGTGTCGTACTGTGTGCGTGTGTGTGTATCTGTGTGTTCGTGGCCCAGGCTGTCGGCATAATTGGATTGACAGCTCCCACTGTGAAAGGTACAGCAGAGTCAACTGGTGTGTATTCCTGGAGAGCTCCCCTGGTGCCCTCTCCTTCTTCATCCACCTCCTCGTTCCTCTTCTTTTCTTCCCTCCCACCTCCTTCTGCTGTGATCCTAATCAGGAGAGAAAGGCCGGCTAAGGAGCTTCAGCTCGTGGTCGCTGGGCATTTTCTTCCGGTGGGAACAGAAATAAGAAGGCAGATGAGAGACTTCAAGTATGCATACATATATTTTTTAAAATGTGAAGTTCGTTTGAGACATTACTGGTTTGGAAAATATAAACAGATTATTGCTGCAACAAAGGCAGCATTACGATTTTGGGTTTTGGTGTTTCTATGTTGTTGAATCCAGGGCTGAAATGATTAATCGAGGAACTCGAATAACTCAATTACCAAAAAGCAAGCATCGATGCAATTTTTTTGCAGCGATGCTTTGTTTAATCCACATAACTTTATAGAGTCCAGAGGATTATTACAGTCGCACAAAGCGCTTACGCTTAAAGACAGCGTGATTTGCTGGCGCAAATTGTAAAATGGAGGAGAGAGAAAATAACGAGGGACAAAGAAGAGACAAGCCAGAGACAAAGACAGAAAGTGACCAAAGTATTTGATTATTTCAAGCTAAAAACTACAACTCTCTGTGCAGTGTGTCACTTCCAAGGAGCAGAACTAGAATAAAGTAATGGTAACGTTAGTATGTTAGCATTTAACGTAAAATCATGATTGCCAGTTGAGATGAAGGCTAGCTAGAGTGAGCCACAATTCAATGTTGTAAATGTTAAACCGTGCGTTTTTTGTTGTTGTTAACTAGTTAGTCAGTGAGTTTGTGTTGTAACATTACAGTGATATAAGTTACACAGCTGATCCTGGTTCAGGGGGGCACCAAACAAAAGTACTGCTTATGCGATTACACCATGAATCGATGCAATAATACTCCCTTACTAAAATAGCCGATAGCTGCAGCACTAGTCAAATCTTTCCTCATGTGTCTTTGTTGACTTCAAGTTTGTGTTTTTTTCAAAGATCCTCTCATTTCGCTTCACTTCCTGCCCTTTTGTTGATTGTTTGCTCCACCCTTATTGTTTCCACCTGTGTCTTGTCAATCACCTCCCTCTATGTATATTTAAGTCAGTGTTCGCCCATTGTTAGCTGTGCATTTGTCCAAATCCTCTAAGCCAGAACTACCGTTGTCCCCAGTTTCAGAGCTGTAGCAGCAACCCGTTCTTCCATGTCGTCACATATGGGCGCGTGGTCAAGTCCCCCTTGGCATCAGTTTGTGCTGAGTAAGGAGGTGGGTGGGTGGAGAGACCAGTGTTCATTTCCCATATGGAACAAAAAGTCAACATCGATTATTTTTAGTTACCGACTAAGGCTCCACCTGTATTGTTTCCCCCTGTGTCTCATTAATCACCTCCCTCTATATGTAATTAAGTCAGTGTTCCTTTGTTAGTTGTGTATCATTTTGAGTGCTGTGTCCTGTGCCTGCACTTGGCTTTCTTTTGGCTTTTGCCTGTCTTTGTTATGGAGTCTGTGTTATGGAGTTATTCTGCATGTTGGATGATTTGCCTGCTCTCCTGTGGATCTGTTTGTTTTGTATTTGGACTGCTCTTCTGCTTTTGACCCTTGCCCATCCTCTAAACCACTGCTGTTTTTACTCTGTTTTAAATACACACTATAAACTGTACCTGCTTCACCTGAGTGCCTGTGTTTGGCAAAGGAATGAAAATTAGCCTTTGGCTAATTCTGGCATATTTGCAGTATTGTTTATTAATATGCACTGTCTGTGAGAAATAAACAAAGAACTTGTTGCTGTTAGCTATCATAGCCAAAATCCAAAAAAAAACTTTGAGGGCACGGTTATTCTAGAAAATTTGGACTACATGTTGTTCAATGTTGGAAAGCAAAAGTGTTTCATAGTTGTTCCAAAAAGCCACACTTGAAGGCATAGTGAAAAGCCAGCAGTCATAAAGAGGAGTGAGACGTGATAATCATTTACGTGATAAGTAGATAATGGTGCACATTACAAGTTGTTCACACAAAAAGTGAAAGACTTGTGTAAAGAGTGTGAGACAGCTTGAGAGAGAAGTTCAAATTTGCCAGCTTTTCACCTCCACACAGCTGGCCAATTGCTGTGTGAAGTGACTGGGAATGTTGGATTGTCAGTTTCGGAAATTAGGGATATTATCAGACACAGCAGACTCTGGAAAGGTGTAAGAGAAGTGAATTTCACGAGCAGTTCCACCATCTGACAAGTTTACACATAGTCTGGGCCCAATCTGCCAAAACAGACTGTTTTTTTTTTTAGAAATACTAAGCAGGTATAGATTGAGGGACTGATATTTACCCCAAAGTGAGAAAGACCCTGCACTTTTCAGATCTCGCCATGTTTGCTTTGGGCACACTCAGGTAGCAATCTAAACTCATTTTAGGGAGTATTCCTTATCATAATTTGAGGTGAGAATGCTTTCACTTTGATTCTGGTCTAAACCAAACAACCACAACAAGACCAGCTGAAAAACTGTGTCCTACCCATTGTTCATTTATGGCTTGAGAATGGATCAGTCACAAAACTATGTTATATTCAGTATGAACCGAACAAAACAAATAAAATGAAACATCTGCTGGTCATGCCAATGTTTTCCCCATTGTTTGTGTCTTCTACGTGAAGAGATAAAATGATGATGGTGTTGAAGATGGTGGCAGACGTCCAGTTGCAGTCTAGACAACTCTTGCTCACAACCTGCAGTTTACCTGTCACCAGAATGTTGCGTGATGATTGCAGATCACCGTGTCCCATGAATAAGTGAATGATCAAGTGAACAAAATCACTGGTGTGAAGCTATGAAGTTTATACCTAGGTTGGGTTCAAACTCTGGTTGCCTCGGCCTTTCTGTGTGGAGTTGTTCTCTCTGGGTGCTCCGGCTTCCTCCCACCATCCAAAGACATGCAGGCTAGGTTTAGTGATGTCTCCCAAATTGCCCTTAGGTGTGGATGTGAGTGTGAGTGGTTGGATGGACTGGCGACCAGTCCAGGGTGTACCTCGCCTTTTGCCCATTGTCAGCTGGGATAGGCTCTAGCCCTGCTGCGACCCTGTATACAGGATAAGCGGTTGACTATGGATGGATGGATGGATGGACCTAGGTTTGTGAACAAAGACCACACCTTGAACACATCCCATTTCAGTACAAAAGTATTTAAGCTCATCTTTTCCTTCCCCTCTGACTCAGTTTTCACACGACATGGAACAGATCTGTACAGAACATATCCTAGTGGACAGTCATTCGCCCAAAGCACACTCCCTTTCCACTTTATCACCTGTTCTTGGACTAGCAACAAAGCCCCACTCTCCCTCTCTCCGAGGACTTCCAGGTGTCCGCCAATGACATCACTGGCATCCAGGCTGTCGTTCCCCCAAAGGAATGCTTGGAGGCGAGGGCCAATTCAACACTGCTTTAATGATTACCTCCTTTCTGTTACTTCATCCCTTCATCCCTCAACCGTCATCCCTTTACCCTAACCCCTTCATCCTCATCCCGACATCACCCAAGCCTCATCCCCATCTCCTTCATCCCACATCCCTCCATCTGGACCCTTAATCCATTCCGCACACTTGACATTTACATTTAAGATATTTAACAGAATCTTTTGTCTTGTATATTTTTCAGAAAAAAGTGAAAAAGATGGTTGTTGGTAGAGTGAGTCAATACAACAAGTTTCATGCACTCATAATAGTAGCTATCACTGGTAGACAGGAAAGATAGCTAGCCTTAGATGTTAGACAGTACTATAGTAAGTGCTCTGCTATCCTGACATTGGCCAGGAGTTCGATCCACTCCTGCAGAGCTAGAACAGGGAAGAGTCGTGACTTAGCTGAGCCACTTTTGCCTGCTGTGAGGGATGCCGGGAGTTGAGTGGAACGCTCAAGCTGGGGCATCACGTCTGACTAACGCCTGTATACAGTATAGGTGGGGGCAGTTCCATCAGCTTTGTAAGGGGACAGCTTTGTAAGCCATTAAGTGTCTTAAATCTGATGCAAACTACTATAGGGAGCCAGTGGACGTCATGGAAGAGGAGGATCACATTGGTGATATCCTGCATGATCTCAGCTCTCTTCCATCCAAAACATACAAAAAAATTCCAAATCACATTGGAACACATTTGCACACCTTAGGAATAACTGATTTTGTTAATAAATTTGAGATTAATATATAACCATACCACAGAGTCACATACAAGTATATGGCTGAGTAATTAAATAAGAGGTTGAAGTGTGTTTACATGTATATGCTATTTTAATATTAAAACTCAGTGGCTTCCATGATACAAACGTAGGCAGTAGCCACTCTAACCAGGACAGTGAGTCAAACATTGACATTGTTGGTATGCAAATGCCGTTGCTGTGTGAGAACCAAGATTTAGGCAGGTTTGAAAATCCTTTAACCTAATCTGAATTACTCGCTTATCAGGTGACATCCAGACCAATTTTGCATTTTAATGTTTTATTTGCCCTTTTGGGGAAATTAAATTACAAAAATGATAAAAATGCATGTTAGCATGCACATTTTTCTAGTGGGGTGTGCTTCATCTGTGAACATAATCAGGGTTAAAGGGATATTTTTTATATATTAAGCTTGGTGGTCAAATTTTGTAAATGCATTTATCTGTGTTTGCATATATATATAAATGTAACTATACTTTTATTTTGATATTGCTGTGTATGCATGGTTATCTGCATGCTTTTCCTCAACTGAAAAAACGCACGCTAACGCAATTTTTTTTTCTTGCATGTGAGACTCTTGTTACTCTCTACTCCACCATGCTGGTGCTGCTAAGGACACTCACATTGGAAGTGGAGCTGTGGGATGCTAGTTAGCCACTCTGCGTGTGGCTGATGGTCGCTGCCTAACAACAGCCATGGGCAATTGAGACTGATGGTGGGAAGATGGAGCTTCAAATCCCTTTAGTTTTGCAGTTCATTCCTACTTCTCAGAGCCTGCCAGTTCTTGTCAACTGAGGGGCAGATTTCTCTTGGGTGCTTGTTAGGGTCTTTGTTTGTCAAGATTCCCTTTCTCTTCTCAGGATCTTCTTCACTCACTCACTTTTGGCATTTCTGCCAAATGTCACCAAAATCTACCTCAAAAGCGCAAAAACCTATCTACCCAAAGTTTCTCTTGCATAGGTAGCAGCAAGAGGAAGCCACCGTTCATCTGGTCATTCAGTGACTCTCCTCATAAGTTCCACTGAAAACATGGAGCTGAGATAGGGACGGACCTGTTGTGAGCAACAAACAAATCAGGAAAGTAGGATTGTATATGACCTCCTGAATGCAAATTAGCAATTTCTTTTTAGTAATGGTGCAAATTCAGTGACAGCTGTTTGCCTTTGTGGTTTTGGCAGCAGTCCCTTTCAAAGTATGCATGCCTAAACATTCATCTTTTGCGCAGTCACTCATACAGTTATCTTGCACCATCACTGCAGGCCTTTTTTGCTAGGTGTTCCTTGCATTCTCCACGGTGTAGTGTGTAATATTTGATTCATATGATGCATTGCCATGTATGTAGATGAAAGTACAGTTCCAAACCAAAAGAATGTCAAACGATTGGAAGAAAGGATAAAGATCTTGCAGGGTTATTTGCAAACTGAGGCTATCTCAGTGTATAGTAGTGTACAGATGTCTGTTAGAAAGCAGCACTACTACAATGGCAATATATTAAGATCTAAATGACCTGTCATCGATGTGTATGTTCTGTATTTACGGGATAAAAATAGGTAAATCAATACATAGACATGAACAGGCATATAGCACACAGTTGTCACTGCCATCAGCTTACTCATAATGGCTCTTCCGTCCCCAGAGTATCCCTTCCTTGCAGGTTCTGTGTGTGTGTATGTGTGTGTGGTGCTTATTATGTCTCCCTGACAACCTAATTACTACATTCAGCGATACACTGACATACAGATCGAAAACTGCAATCGGGAACGCGGCTCATTTTTGACAGGGTGGTGGTTTATGAGATGTTTGTGTAGGAGGGGGGGTTTTTTTCTCTTTTTTTTCTCTTTTTGTTTTTTATTCTCAGCACTATGGATAATTATTCACATCGCTGGTGTCACTGAGAAGAATGGAAGAGAGGGGCTGAGAAGGGAGGGAATGAGATTTGAAATGAGAAACTTGAAAGAAGGCGACTTTCTCTTTCTGGCTTTGAGTGAGTAACTCGAGGCATTTGTGCTGCAAGGAGCTGATGGATTGATGTGTTCTCAGCCATGATGGCAAGTGTTCCTTTATAAACATTACGTCATGTTGATGAGGTAACATAGTCAGGCTTAATTAGGTGACACAAACTGAAATTAAACTGTAAAATACATTTTAAAAATGGCTCCAAAACTTTCCAGCAAAACATTTGAAACATAATATAAAAGTAAATAACTAATTAGAATATTCTTCTCTGGTTCTTATATAAAATTCAGAGTTAATGTCAATTACTTGATAAAGATTAATTGCTTTGGCTGAAAATAATGTGTGAAGACACAATAAGGGTTTTTCACTGTCAGCCACTTATTGTGAAATGCAGTAGGGCCACTGTCAAAACATTAGCTTCATTCTTGTCATTTTCCTCTTCCAGCCTCCATATTTACCTACAAACTAACTCTTCTGTCATTTCAGACCCAGGCCAGTGGCTCCTGACCTGTAATAACCCCTGTCCCTTCCATTCCCCTTCACCTGACTGTCCTAATCACCTGTTCCCACTTCTCACATTATCCCCTCAATATATACAGTATATACACTGGCCCGTTTCCACCTGTTCCCTGCCGGATCGTCTTATGTCTTCTTCACTAAGCAGTCCAGCCATTTCATCTGTCTGCATGATGTTCTGCCTGTTCCTTGGACTTCTTCAGTTTTGACTGCCCCTGCCTGGTTGAGTTTGCCTTTTTTGCTTGCCCACTTGGTTTCCTGACCCCTGTCTGCCTTTTGACTCATAACATAATCTTATATCCTGGTCTGCTTGGTTTTTGAGTCATGCTTTTGGTCCAAAACAAATAAAATAAAAACATAGCACCAAAAAAGAATTAGTTACTTGTGGGGACAATACTATACTAATGTTGTAGAAGGAAAAGACAGTTGTTCAAATTAAGCCCTCTAACCCTAGCTGCTGAATAGTCATTTAAACAGTACGACTGGCTAAAGAGAGCAGAACATTTAGAACCTATAAGGATAAATAACAGGTTTTAGGAAAACTTATCTTGCTGGCACAGTGGACAAATGCACTTCTCATTACTGCAATGCCCTGTATTCAAATATTACTCACTATCAGTGGCTAACAGCACTCTCTCTCTCTCTCGCTCTCATTCCTGTTGTTTTTGTTGTGTATATGCAGTGGGTCTAATTCTCCATTTTGTTGTACAGTGGGCAAGGAGCACGATTCCCAGAACTGTTTTTCAGCACTTTATTGTAAGGTAATAGACATGGCAACTGGATAAGTTCCCCGCATTTGAAAAGAAACAAAGCATTCCCAGGGTTTCTCATGCATAATTGATTGTGTCTTCCCAGGGCAAAGTCAAGAATAAAAAGAGAAGGGAAGTGTGCTTCTTGTCCACTATACAACACGGCACAAAGTCAGAAAGTTAACAGTACAGAAGTATGAACTGCTTATGTACACCAGTTGGTTGGAAATGATGTCACAAAGACCGACCTTTGTCTGTATTCATTATTTCCAAGTATATGCTACACAAGAACAAAAGGGTGCAAATCTCAAGCTTGTTAGAGTCACATTGTGGACCTTTTTGGGAATTACTGTTGTGGTTATGGGCTTTTTGTCTGATGGTTATGGGTATGGTCAATGATATTTTCCATTTTCTTTTCTTGTTATTTATCAATGCCTGCTTTTGTCTTCTCGTTCCTTGTCCATTATGTTGTCATTTCTTGTCAGTAATGTTTTCTGCTTTACTTTGTTAAATTCGTACTCATGTGCTTTACTACCTGGTTTATTTTATGGTGTCTGGTTTTCATGTTTCATTGCCGAGGTTTGTTTCCTGTATAGCCTGTCCCTAATTTGTTTCACCCGTTCGCTCCCTCCCTGTTCGTTTGAACTTGTATATATTGCCCTAGGTTCTGTTCAGTCTTTGTCATGTCGTTATTGTTTGTCAAGTGTTCCTGATTTTCTCCATGTTCATTCTGCCTGATTGTTTGGATTAATCTTCTCGTTTGGATTTCTGTTTCAAGTTTTTGGATTATTACCTTTGTTTGGACCTTCGTCTGCCTTGACTTGATGTAGGTCAAGTGTTTTTGTTGTTGCCATCCATGAACTCTGACTGAATCAGATTGAATCTGTTTTTTCCACTGCCTCTGCACTCGGCAATTGTACCTGACAATTACATGTATTCATTGTGTGCCTGCACACATGCCAGTGCTGAACAGAACTCACAGCTCAGTCTGTTTGCTCGCTTACTGACACTTTAACCTGTATTTACCTTGAAGCTCAGCTGCACATACAACATTAATCCAAATTAACCTATGTACTTTTTTCTCATGAGTACTCCAACTACACCATTATTATGTATGAAGTAACATACTGCATGCTTTAGGCCATATTTGAGATATTTGCATTAATCCACTGTGGAGACCTTACAGGAATGTGATTTGCCAGGCAGCGCTCACTGGGGGTTTGACTGAATATCTAAATAAATAACTGAACCATAGACATGTCTACCACGGGAAACATTAAGGAGACATTTTATACAATCTAAAATGCCCAATATCAATTTTAAAAAGTGGTGTTATTTTTCTGCTCACCTGTTTTTATTTTGTGTTGTCAGAAGGACTTGACTTTCCTGTGCAAGTTCAAGCCGCATTCCAAAGTGTTTTCAAAAGCAGATACAAGGACCCCTTCACCCAAGTTTTGGCATAAAATAGTTCACTGTCCATGTAATGTTTTATGTAACATGATTTACCATACAGACTGATGTCTATTGGATGTCGATTGCTTTCCCCTCAGTTTTCAGACGGGAAAACATTTCCTTGTCTGTGAGTCATCAGTATGAATAATGACACCTTGGGCTGAATGTTTGTTCACAGTTCCCCAGAAGAACGCCAATTTAAAGAAGGGAAAGTGAAGGACGGCCTGCTTCTCGCCTCGAGTGTTTGAAGGGTGGCAGGCAGCGACAATGCACGCATGCTGAGAGTGGGGGACAGATCAGGAAAGTAATATGTGCTGTGGGTGGAAAATATACTTGGAGAGTGCCCATGTGCTCAACTGGATTAGAAAGTTAAGAGAGAGAAAACATAACCAAACAGGAATATATATCAGTCTAAAGCGGTGAACTGGAATGCACAATGCCGCTCCCTGCAGAGATTTGCTGTTTTAACCCGGAAAGCAGATTTACACATTTATCTCGCTTTTTTTTGACTGCCTGTTTGTACTGTATGTCTGTGCACTTTTTCACAAACATGTTTGTGAGTGTGTGTATGTATGTTTCTGTTCATTTCAGCACCACCTGCATCCCAGTCACCTCTCTGCGGCAGATTTTCCACTTAACATGATAGAAATGCCTTTGGCCATGAATAACACATTTACTCTCTACTGTACCTCAGGCAAAGTATTACATGATCCGCTTCCTCTGCTAGAATATGTTAAAAATGGAAGAAGCACAGTATTCCTTCAGGAAGCAGAAGCTAGGGAAGCAGCGTGATTTTAAGTATTGAGGAAAAAAATGCAGACAGAAAAAGATNGGTGGGGGGACAGCCGCAGCAGTCAGCAATGATTTGCGTCCCCTCCAGAATCACAGTTGCTAGGAGGGAAGAGACGGTACTGTGCATTTGTGCGTACAAGTGTCTTCCTGCCCATGTGTGTGTCTGTGGGTGTCAGCGTATATGTGTGTCTGAGGGCTGAGTGTTGAGGGGCTAATGGAGTGTTGATTGCCTGGCGGTAAGCAGGCATCAGTGGGTAATTGCACCTCTACGGTGTAGCGGCTCTAAAATGAAGACGCATTTCACATTCGATCACTGAGCCTCCAGCATGGACGCACGTACATGTGGTGGTGGGTGATGGAGGGTTGGTGTGCATGTAGTCCTTTAGATTTAACAACTGGCAGAGTGATATTAAGCAACGGGCCCAGAACAAACACTGACACTTTACCTGTCTGGCTTGTTGTTCACATGTGTTTCAGAGTTGCAGGCTGTTTCAGTAGGTTTGAAAAGGGGAGGAAGCCGTTGTGTAAGAATGTAGAGCTATGCAGAAGAAAATCTAAAGGTGCAAGCTAGAGGTAGAGCTAATATGTCCTGCCCTTTCCTTTCCCCCATGTTTTCTCGCCCTCTGTGTCTGGTTGAAGTCTCCCCTTGGTGAACCTCACTCTTGTTGCCAGGCGACAAGGTTGGGAGCAGGGCTTTGATGAACAGTCACAGTGTAATGGAGTTAGCCCTGCCAACATACTGAAAACACAGGGACAGACAGGCGAATAAACACATGCATGTGTGCAAACACTTGCCAGAGTGTGGCATGTGTGCAGCATAGGCAGACAGAATACACATGCAGCAGGTGGAGCCATGTCTGGGATTCTTTATTAACTGCATCTTTGGTTCAAGTCAGTGCTCCCATTTATACTGCATTAAAGACTTCACATTATGCTTTTTGGCTTTTTTCCCTTTATTGAGTTATATATCTTTTTTGTGCATGTAATAGGTTTGCAAAGTGAAAAAGTCCTCTTCCCATCTCCCACAGAAAACTCTGATCTGAACTGCCTGAAAAAAGCTCATTTGTAGTTCAGCATTTCCCTTTGATCCCTGTGATATCATAGCAAAATGCCTGTCATAACACTCGCCAAGAGGCTAGTCCAACACACCCTCAAAAACACTGGTGGAAAAACACTGAGCACACACCTCTCCTTTTCCTTCCAAACACTAGCTACCCTCCAGGCAGTGTCTATTGATGTAGGTATCTGTTGTTACAGATTAATAAGTCACCACTCTGAAACTCTTGCTCCAGTCCATGTTGCCAAGCTGGTAAGGAGAACATATACAGCTGAACCGAAGCTGTGTTTACCGGTTTCTCTAGACCCGCCCTACTCTGTTTCTGATTGGCCAGTAGTCCTTAACTAGGAACTGCGCATGTGCAACTCCCAACAAAGATCTTGTGAGGCAAGATGTATTGCTCCATAGCTAAAACGAAGCATTCAACACAGAGGATGAAGAGCAGCTGCATCACAATGACAAAAATATGGTGGGTTTTTTTAAATTAAACCATGTAAACATGTTCTGGTACAACGCCTAAATAAGATTTTGAACCTGAAAATGAGTATGACCTCTTTAAGTGATTACCATTAATTTATTGCCAGGAATTCTTAAAAATATTTGTATTTCACAATATTTTCAATGAATGCCTGTGATGAATACAACCCTAGTGTCTCCACAGTCAGAAGATTCAGCCCTGCTGTTGATTTACACTGCTGTTTTCCATGATCTACTATAGTCGTCCACCCTCTGTGTTTTCAAACAACATCTATTAAAACATTTCTGCTGCCTTGGCAAATGTAATCCACCATTTTAGATGCAAGAATGGAACATTACTTTTTTTTCTTAGGCATTACAGTAGGTGAAGGAAAAGAAATAAAGTAAACTTGCAGTATCCTTTAATTATCACAGAACGTGATGGGTCAACTAAAGCTAAAACAGATACAATATCACTGCATACAATGAGACAGAAAGATGGATGGAGAACGGCACAAGTGCAACACCATCAAAGCTTAGTATCAATGCTCTATTAAAATATTTAGCTGATGGGCCCAACTCATGAATGTGGTAATTAAAGACATTTTTGATCACTCAAAGTAATGAAGTGTCTAACACGCCACTGCCTGAAGCTCAGCTGCTAACGTGGTTTCCATATCTCTTTGCATTCTTAAAGTAATGGCGTAATCTTAATTTTTTTTTTAATAATTGGCCATTTTTTACTCTCACTTTCTCTGTGTTGAACATGATAGTGATTCAAACTCTGACTCTGGTTCATAAAAGCTTTTACAGTTGCTCTAGGAAAAGTTCCTCTGGCACACATAAGAGATGTGTTTTACATTTCCTGTGGCTCCAACAGCATTTCATTATAGCTGCAGGCTCACAGCCGCAACTCTCACTGCTTTTCCAGTCAGCTGCATAAACAGATGCACACACCACTGACTGTTATGTTTGGGGTTATGATAAGGGGCTGAGAGAGACCTGCCTGCAAACATGCAGTTGGTTTTGGAAAAAGTACTGAACTTGACTTGTGAAAGTATTAGTACCATCATGGAATATTATTCCCCTGTGGTAATCTTAAAGTCAAATTTTACTTAAACCTGCAAAACCTGATTTTGGGGAAATTTAGAGGTAGGAAACTGTTAAACACAACAGTGACTTATTATCAGCCTTGAATTTAATAAGGGGAACATGTTAGCAAACCATTTTCAGCCTATCAACACATCTAGCAGATAGATTCTGGCCACCTGTTAAGTCCCATATTTACTCTTCTTTTAGCTCTGTTGTGGGCTCCACCAATATCAAGCCAGGACACTGACTTTAAAATAAGGCATTGAAAATAAAATTTGGCATTGAAAACACATCAAAAATTACCTCATATCTCTTACTATCACACTTTTTACTCAGCGTTAGTGATTTGCAGTTTCAACTTTCTGTCACCGTTTTGGTATAACAGAAAGACTTGTGCGGTGATGCCAGAGGCTTCGGACCAAGTTGCACTCTTAATATGATAATATGGATCACAGCTACAGTAAAATAAAAGTGAAATAGACATTTTAGTAAAATACTAAAGTTGTACTAAAGTTTCCTTTAACAGCGCTGATTACATTGTGTTTGTATTACACTGTGATCTTATGAGACATCCTTTTGACCAAGTATCAGTAACGAATTTTTTGACCATGGCCGGTACATTTATTCTCCAAATCTTGTGCAACTGTACCCCCCAGAATGAAAGTCATCACATATAGAAACACTGTGTCATTATCAAAGTTTCCATACATCCCTACTTCTGCTTCATCAACAAATTGCTTCATATACCAGGATACATTAAAAAAGCAGAGTTTGCGTTAACAAACTCCAATCCAGATAAATTAGTTCACATTGGCCACTTTGGTTGATTGAGCGTGACCAGATCTAGACTAATGGTGCTTTCAGACCAAAAGTGAAGCAAGTGTTGGGGGCGGTGCGTTTAAGTCAATGCAAAGATGCAGAGAGCCGCAATTTCCTGTCGGGCGGTGCAGAGGGGGCATTGCTGGCGGAAATTTTCAACTCACACCAGTAGAAAGATGATTTTCAACTCATATGAGTTGAAAATTTCCAACTTGAGCAAGAAAGTCGCATGGCGCTGAGTTGTGATAGCCTATCAGCATTGAGATTAAGCAGACGTCACCGACGGCCTCAAATGTTGTTTGGAGAGGAGCAGATCGGAGAAGTAAAACGCCACTGATCACTTGCGGGGAAATGCGAGGACATAGCTGGGAGCAGCATTGCTAATTTTCAACAAATAAGCACTTTTGGGATTACAATGTTGATTTATCTTAACTGGAGCTTTTCTGCAGCGAGCTTCTTTGCATTTCCGGGTTCCACGAAGCGGGGTAACTGGCTTATCCAGGTAAGTTCAGGAGTAACTTGTGACCATGGCAATTTATTCCACATCTCTAAACTGCTACGAATAGGTTTTGTTCGTGGTTAACTTGAGGTTACCCTGCATGTGGACTACGCACCACATCTGTACTCAGTATTAATGAGAAGTACTATTGAAGAACTAGTAATACACACCACTCACTTCATAATATGTTTAGATTTCATCCTGATTTGTTCCACTGCGGTTGCAGTTGAAGTTCTGAACATAATAGCATTACAGACAGTGAGCTTTGCAGCCTCTGTGATTTTAGATAGTAATCTTGATGAATTAACAGGATAGTTTAATAGATGTAGCCCATCTGTAGTCCATAATTGAATTCTGTGTTTTTCACATATTTAGATTGACTATTTTACTTGTCCAAAAATAGGGAGCCAGGGTGAGGGTTAAAAGCCTAACGGAAAAAAAAAATCCTAGATGAAAGTGTGAAATTTACAAGAAAAAAAATCAGAAATTCCCTGTAATTAATGTTGTAAAAAATCGAACATCACTTTGGTGTTTTCTTCTGAATACGGCCAATCCACGACAAAGTCTCATAAGGTGCAGGATTGTGGGCTAAACTCAGTATTTCCTCACTGCTAAATCTGATTGTAAAGTTTAATATACCTTTCCAGTGCATGCATACTTGTGTGTGTGATGTTGTAGCCTAACAAAGTGAAGTTTTATGTGTGACTATAATGTGAGAGAATATTCAAGTTTTTTACTTGTAGATTAATCTTGGAAATGAAATTGTCTCGCATTATTCCCCCTCTCTGTTGGCTCCTTTTTTGCCATAAAATAGATAAAAGTGGTTTGAACTACAATAAGAACACTGGGAAGATAATTAGGCTACAAATATTCTCCATGCGATGCAAACAAGCCTCCCTGGTTTTGTCGTCCGCCACGACATATTAGATTTAGCCGTCAACTTGTCTTTACATTCATAATTTCCTGACACTACCAATGTGCATTTCTCTGGAGAAATACGGAGCATGCAAAAAAACTCTGCCTGCACGGCTGAACACACCCCTTTTATGCGAACGCACCAACTCCAATTAAGTTAACACGCGGTTAACACGGACACAACAACATCAACTAACCAACATCTTATCCACCTTCGTAGTACCGTTTAACTCCAATGTAGGTGGTCAGAGTTTGTCAACCCTGATTTGGCCTGATAACCCCAAGTTAACTCCCTTCGTAGTACAGGCCACTGATCGATCCGAACTCCATTCAGAAAACAAACATTTTAGAAGTTGTTGTCCTGCTGACTTCCTGACAGAACTGACAAAGCATGAATCCATATGTTTAACAAATCACCATTATATTGTTGTTATTTAGGTTTGATCCATTTAATTTAATTAAATCACAGGAAAATGTTTACTCTGGGTTCATACAGCTGTAGTTATCGCAGAGTGTGTTTATTCGGGTTATCACGTTAACACTTGGCTGTTCCCCCACAATGAAAGCGTTGCGAGGATTAAATTCGCATTTGGTCTGAATGCACAGTAAAAATTTTGAATCAAATTAACAATGCAATCAGGTTGCACATATATTTTTATGCCTTTTATGCCATGTTAGTTAAATATGTTGCATGCAGATAGATGAGGTGACACTGTGTGTATGTAGTGTGTCTATTGATGTAGGTATGTCTGTGCATAGAAGTGTGTAGTGTGTGTTTGTATCCATCAGTCTAATTGTGATTATGGCATTTAATTAAGCCAGATGATTTGCACTTCTGTGGTAACCATTAGCTGTGTGTGGGTGTGGGTGTGGGTGTGGGTGTGTGTGCGTGTGTGCACATGTGGTAGGAGTTTAGACAATTCCATTTTTTTCAGATCCAGGATAAAACTCTCTCGCTGTCTATCTGTCTGACTGCAGGATTAGCTTCATGTCATCATTCTTGGAAAAGAAAAAGTCTGTTGACACTGAAATCCTCATCAAACATCAACTGTCCTCTTTCTAAAAATAGTCACCTCGTGTCAAGCTATGAAAACATTCACATATTCTACAGCAGCTGCAATTCAAAAAGAAAACAGCACATTAAAATGTCATTTTCATCACTCAGAGCGGCTGCATCACCCACCTTTACATCCACATAACCTCTGTCAAAAGGAGTTTCAACAATAGTACAATGACAATAAAGATGTTGGTTTGTGAATGCTTGACTCACCTCTGGCTAAGTAAATATCTTGCAAAAGCTGGTAAGAGACATGAAAAGCCGTGATACATAAACAGATGGAACGTTTTTCAGACATACACTGGTAAACTACCCAAGTGTGAATACAGCTTCAACGTACAAGGTAGATTTATTTATCACTATGCAACCCAGACTTGTCTAACATCAAGTTGTAGTTCTCTTTATGCTAGGGGTGGGTACTGTCTTTTAGAGTCCTTTTGGTTCTGCACAGGCACCTCACTTCACCGTTGAAAAAAAAGCTGTACTATTTCAACAACACCGCATTGGTAATGGTCAAATAGCTGTTTATTCAATGAATGCGCGGAGCTTTCCCATCTTATTTCATTTGATACTAACTAACTACTTGTGATATGGCACAGAAATCAAGGGTGGGCTTTTTTGTATGGTGAGTTTGTGTTAGGATTTGGTGGACTCAGATGCAGATGTAACCTGTATAATGTGTCACATCCCCTCAGAATTCCCCTTTAATGTTGTCAGCTTGAGTTCACCTCTGAAGTCAGTTTGAATCAGGTCTTTGTTTGGCCCAAATAAAGAAAGTAAACTGAGGTCTCAGAAAATAAAATGTCAAAAAATATATAATACTCCTTAATCAGGCTCCTTCTGACTTTGTTTTCTACACCTTGGTATGGCACAGCATCCACTTGTCAGTGTTTCAACAAGATTAAGGTCTCCAGCAGCAGTGACATCAATTTGCCTATAAATTTTATTAAACCTTCACTCTTTTAAACAACTAACTATAGCCACACACCTGTCTGGGTTGCGTGCATCGTGGTGACTGGAAGTAGTCCTACAAGATTCTCTGTGCACAGCTTCCTAGCATTACAACATACCCATGAGATGTTTCAGGAACATCTGTAATTTGTAGCTACAGAAGTGAGCTGGGCTACACAGACACAGAAACAGTCATCAAAGGAGAAATCATAGAGGCTTTATTGATGATAGTACAATATGTGCAAGGTGGATCTCCATACGGTGATTCTCTGTGAGTGGGCAGGTAGGTGTAGACGGGGCAAAAACCAAGCGAGGCCGGCAAAACAGAAATGCTCCAACTCCCCAAGACCAAAAAACCTGAAGAACAAGCAAAGACAGGATGTCAGGAAAAGTCTCCCAGGTCTGTTAGCGCCCATAGGTGGTTTACTGATTGGGCCTGCCAGGAGAGTGGAGCGCCACACCCAGAAACACTCGCACAAACACTTCATCATATCAGGGCTGCCAACTTTTCATTTTAGTTGGGAGAGTGATTCAGTATTGGAGATACTGGGGTCGGGGTCATCACTTCATAACTTTAATGTGCATGGCACAATCACATGTATGTGTAGATGAAAAGCCAAGTCTATAATCATAGTCAGATCAGTGTGATCAGGATACTTCCCAACCTCCAGACACGATAGCCTTAATGTCGACCAAACTATGTATTGGGGAGTCTTTCCCCCAGAATCGATGTGCAAATCCAGAAACTGTATTTCTTTCTAGAGAATGTATGAAATATTAAAGGATAGATCTTAATAAGCAATTGTAGGTTTTACGTTCGCAATGGAGGAGCAACTTATTTAGAGGGAGGGTCTGGGGGTACTCCCCCAGCCAAGTTTTAGCATTAAACACTTAATTTCCTGCATTGTGGCAAAATTTCTGCACCGCCTTTTCTGCATCAATTTATGGAGGAAATGTTTTTATCTAGGCTATGTCAACGGAATCGCAAAAGCAGCAGGTGACTATTTAAAATATAAAATGTACCAGAATATAATTCAGTAGGTGGCTTTCAAGCATTCTCTATTTTTTCTTCTTTCATGATTTAGTCTTCCCTCTTCGTTGTGTCTTTGTTTGAGGAAGTTCCTCAAATGCGGCACCCTGTCATCCCAAGGATAAATTAATTCATTTTAATTCAGGTAGAAACTCCTGAATGTTTTTGCATACACATATATGTGTAATCTAATATACCCAGAACGATTTTTCTGAGAATAACGGTCATCATTGACAATTCACAATATTTTTCAAAACATCCCCACCCTATAATCTGCTGTTCATTACTTGCTCTGCTGATGATAGAATCCCAGACAGACAGACACAGAACCTGTTTTGGACTGTATAGATGAGACCTGTGCAAAATAAAACCAACTGAAAACACTTCACCACAAATCCTCACGTTAACTTGAGCAGCTCTGCGCAGCTCACATTCCCAACAGAGCAAGGCTGTGCTTCAGATTATGCATTTTTATATTGCAAAACTCGACCAGATACGTTACCTGATCACAAACTGTCTGCCAGTCACTGCATGAGACTGAGTTTGCTTGATTCCCGTCACAGCGTCCGCAGGTCTCACATCAGCAAGATGGAGTAAAATCGCGCCGAGTCGACACTATCAGTTATAGGCATTAGTTTTTCCAATGTGTGAGAAAATTTATGTATGGTGTGAGGACGTGTGAAAAGTGTCAGTTGTATGACTCTCACGCTCAATGCGTGAGAGTTGGCAGCTCTGCCCATATAGAGACAACAGATCAGGTCAACAGTCGATGTCCTAACGACCTATGTAAGTGTTTTCACTGACTCCCAAGAATACATATAAATGAGTTTTCTGTTCCCCATTATCCTACAACTTGTAACAATGCATTTCAAAGTAACACAGTTAGTTAGCACTAACGGTAGCTAATGCTACACAAAAAAACGCTAACGCTTGCTAAGGCTACATGAAACACAACAAAATATTACCTAAAAAGCTAAAAAAAATAAACACTAAAAAAATGTTTAAAGAAACAAACAAAATTATTGCATTATTATTGCTAACACTAGCTACCTAACGCTATTTACAAAAACCAAAACTGGTTTGGCTTTTTATGCTGCACAGTCACACCTGACACCACAGTGCTCTCACTACAATCCTCCCTGCTTTAAAACAGTCTGTCTCTGTAATACGCGTGAATGGAAACCTCTTCTAGACTTGCTAGATTGACTGACTCAGTCCAAATAAAGTCCGTCAAGACTGGGGGCCAATCTGCTGGGTCATTTGGTGGAGCAGAAACTGTTCCATTGGGGTCTGAGCTGCTTGTATCTCATGCTGGCTGTACATCTCTGGCTGTGCTCGTACTGGCTGAGGCTGCCTGTGTTTCATCTGGGTCTGTGTGACCTGCTAAAGAGGTCTGTACTGGGTCTGTGCTACTACTGGCTGATGATCCAATATCTACTCTACTGCAAACTTAAGCATAGCCCTTGTAAATTATAGATAACATTACTTAGATTACTTAGATATTAATTATCATCTGCATCCCGGCTCATTTAAACTGGCTCTCCCAGGTTTCCTTTAATACATTTTTTACATATAAAATACTATTTATATCAAGACTTGGCTGAATACACAATGGTTATTATTTACTGACATATGTGCATCCGTTATGCATTAATTATTTTTGTTCATGAAGCCAACTGTCTGTCATTAGGAAACAAAATGGGGTTTTATGTAACAGTGTATAACAGTGTATATCTCTGTTCAATATAACTGATATAACTTTATTCATTCCGTCAGTGCTGTGCCTATCACGTCTGTTTGCACAATGCACGTCGGATCACTCATTCTCCGTTGCTGCCTGGAGCTTGCATGATACTATCTTCTGCTATCTTCATTTACACCAAGCAACAAAGGGAGAGAAGGAGCATATAACATCATTGTTGTCCCTGCTGTAGCCAATGGAGAGTCAGAACGTGTCCATTTCTTATAAATTGAAATGATTCATATATCATCATCCTTCTATAAGCGAGGAATTAGATATTTACCTTTCTTTCAAATGATCACATTTGTTATTGTTAATCATATTTATGACTGAATAATGTTCTTCTCATGCAGTACAATCAGTACAGACAGAGGCAGGGTCCAGCCCAGATGAAGTTGAGCCAGAGAGAGTTGAAGGTTGAGGGCTTTGATTTTTATGCAGCTCTGTTTTATGGGACAGCATTGCAGTTTTTGATTATATTTTTTTAAAAACACTGAATATCTGAATGTCTAACTATTGTAGCATTCTAACTGACTGTACACATGACATGTTGGTAGTTAGCAGTATGCTGTGACTGCCTGACCTGGTCTTGTTTAGTGCACTTTATACAAACTGGTGAGGCAATTTCAAAACACTTTATTTATCCCCATGGGGCAATCGCGAGACCCACAGATTAGTACAAGTCAAATCAAATCATCTTTCATAATAAACATAGCCCAATATAGTAATAAATAAATAAACAGACATAAATCAAGGTTGTCACCATAGTCCAAAGCCGCATTACTAAATGAAATAAAATACATTATCAAACATAGTAATTCACGTACTGTGTGGGTGGGTTGTAGTGTGTATAAATTCAAGGTATAATACAGCCCTCTGCATAGCAGATGGATGAGCTCATAGTCCAGTGTTGCAAGAATTTATGAATCACTAAATGAGAGTGCATGTGTTTGTATGTGTGAATGTGTGCAGGAGAGTGAAGGAAGTGGTGATCAGGGTGAGAAGGAGTTCAGGGATGGTTTGTTTGTTGAGTTTAGGAGCTGGACAGCCTTGGGTGCAAAGGTTGCCCTTCTCCTCTGAGTTCTCGGGAGCCACTCAAATGCAGGGAACAGAGCGTGTGAGGGGTCCTGTAAAATCCTGCCAGCTAACCTCAGCATCTGCTGCTCACATACAGTGGAGAGGGGCTCTGACGGAAAGTCCAATTATTTTGGAACAGACTTTAGCTGAGTTTTGCAGGCGGTTTCTGCTTTGCAGAGTGATGGAGTAGAACCAGCAGCAGATGGAGAATGTCATAACACTCTCAATGAAGGAATAGCAGAACATTTTGAAGATGACCTTGCTGTCCCTAAATGAGTTGAGCTTTCTCAGGAGATAGTGGTACTGCTGCCAGTTCCTGAGGATCTCCTCAGTGTTCGAACTAAATTTTATCAGATTATCTTAGATTGTCCCCACTTACTCCTGAACAATTTCTACAGGCTTCCCATCGATAGTGGAACAGCCTGCCACAGCCAGTTCCCTCTGCTTATTGGAAAAAGTCACTACCATCTCCTTGATTTTGTCCACATTTAGTCCCAGGCAGCTTTATCACACAATTCCACAAACTCCTGTAGAACTGAGCTGTGGTGCTGCAGGGAGCCTGAAGGCAAAGATAGAAGAACTGTATCGACAGCGTACTTAACGAAGTGACAGTTTGGATGGGCGGAACTGCATTCGGTGTAAAGGATAAAAAGCAGGACACAGCCTTGCAGGGAGGCAGCTTACATGTACGGGACATCAGACAATGTGTCAATGACCAGGACTCTCTGTGAACTGTTGGTAAGAAAGTCCATTATCCACAAAATAAGTTGGTCGTCTAGGTGGAGAATAGAGAGTTTCTCAGCTACAGGATGTTAAATGCCGATGAGAAATCAGTGAAAAGGAGTCTGGCTGTCGTGTTGGGAAAATCCAGATGTTTGTGGATGGTGTCTGTAATAAAAAACTTTTGCATCGTCCCCTCTACCTACTGACAAGCAAATTGAAGTGGGTCCATCTGTGAGTATGTGATCTTAATAATATGATTTTTGATGACCCTCTCCATAGCCTTCATCACCACAGAGGTGAGACCCACTGGCCTGAGATCATTCATGATCTTGATAGTACCTTTTTTTGGTGTCGAAATAACTGTGAAATCCTTCTGAGGGACTGTGCTGCCATCCAAGGACCTCTAGAACAACAACTGGAGCGCGCCCCCCAGCTGCTCGGCACAGTACCTCAGAGTACGACAATAGATGTTCTCCAGCCCAGTTGCTGTGTTGACTTTTGTCTTCTTATGGGCTCCCGCCACGTCCTTTATGTTGATAGTGAGGGAGAAGTCACCAGGTTTGAGTTTGGAGAGGACTTCCTTTAGCTGAATGCTATTATCTGTCTCAAATCTGGTGAAAAAGGAGATAAAGTCATTAGGGAGCGTTGCTGGGCTGCTGCCTGCAACCTGGATGAGCTTGCGGGAAGTGGGGGCAGTATTCCCACCTGCCATGTTCTTAATACCCTGCCAAGCTGTACAGAGGTCCTCTTTTGTAAATGATAGTGCCACCTTGTCTTTTCATTTCAATTTAGATCTTTTGATGGCACGCTTAACTTCTTTAGTAACCTCCTTTTTTTTCAGTTTCAGAGCCAGTGAAGAACACTCTCTTTGTCTTGTTGAGGATTTCGCTTAGTTCTTTCGTCCCCCAAGGTTTGTTGTTAGGAAAGATAGTAACGTTTTTGATGGGGATGATAGTGTCCACTCAGAAGGAGATATATGATGAGACCTTATCCACTTGCTCATTAATGTTGCTGGATGGAGCTATCAGATTATTCCAATCAGTAGCTTCAAAGCATCCCTGTAGTCTGTCAGGGTCATCGGTCCACTGTTGAATAGTTTTAATTACCTTTTTAGTCCTCCTTATAACCAGCAAGTAAGCTGGTGCCAGAAAAATAGTGTGGTGGTCAGCTGAACCAAGAGGTGGTAGGGCAAAAGATTTATATGCCTGTGCAACTGAGCCATAGCATTTCAGAATAAGAATCAGAAATATTGTATTGATCCCTGAGGGGAAATTCTTTTTTTTTAAAATTGCACACTTTTTAAAGGTAGATAGATGAAGCGTATATAAATATAAAACTATAAATATAAAGAAAAATATAAAGGATTGTGGTTATGTACAAGATTTACATTACTAAGAGTTATTATGGTGAACCAAAAAGGACTAATGAATAAATAGCAGCAGAGACTATTGCACAAAAATAAAGTGAGGGAAAAAATATTTAATACCCTGCTGATTTTATACGTTTACCGACAAAGAAAAGATCTATAAGTCTGTAAGTTTAATGGTAGGTTTATTTGATCAGTGAGATACAGAATAACAAAAAATAGAGAAAACGTTTGTCAGAAATTTTATAAATTGATTTGCATTTTAATGAAATAAGTATTTGACCCCCTCTCAATCAGAAAGTTTTCTGCCTCCCAGGTGTCTTTTATACAGGTAACTAGCTGATATTAAGAGCACACTCTTAAAGGGAGTGCTCCTTATATAGATAACGTTTGTTACCTCTATAAAAGACACCTGTCCACAGAAGCTATCAATCAATGACATTCCAAACTCTCCACGATGGCCAAGACAAAAGAGCTGTCCAAGGATGTCAGGGACAAGATTGTAGACCTTAACAAGGCTGGAATGGACCATAAGACCATCGGCAAGCAGCTTGGTGAGAAGGTGACACCAAATGGCGTCATCATCAGCAAATTGAAGAAACACAAAAGAACACTCAGTCTGCTTTGGAGCTTAGGCATATAACCTTCTGAAGGTTCGAGTTGCCAAATGTCAGCCTCGAAACCTTCGTGATTTGGATGAGATCTGCAAAAAGAAGTGGGACGACATCCCTCCTGAGATGTGTGAAAACCTGGTGGCCAACTACAAAAAACATCTGACTTCTGTGATTCCCAACAATGGTTTTGCCAAGTCGTGTTTTGCAGAGGGGGTTACATACTTATTTCACTCATTGAAATGCAAATCAATTATAACATTTCTGGCATGAATTTTTTCAGAATTTTTTTGTAATTATTCTGTCTCTCACTGTTGAAATAAACCTATCAATAAAATTAAAATGAGATCATTTCTTTTTCTGTGGGCAAACATAAAAAATCAGCAGGGGATCAAATACTTTTTTCCTTCACTGTAGATAATACGGTCTAGTTTAAAACATAACCAAGGATCCGTGTGTCAGACAGAGTGAGAAGTTTGATGGCCACAGACAGGAATGACTTCCTGTGGCGCTCTGTGGTGCATTTTGGGGGAATGAGTCTTGCACTGAAAGTGCTCCTGTGTATGAGCAACACATCATGGAGTGGGTAAGAGACATTGTCCAAGATGACATGTAGTTTGGACAGCATCCTGCTTTGTGACACCACCGACAAAGAATCCAGCTCCACCCCCACAAAGTCACTGGCCTTGCGGATCAGTTTGTTAAGTCTGTTAGCGTCCGCTACCCTCAGCCTGCTACCCCAGCATGCAACAGCAAACAGGATAGCACTTGCCACCACAGACGCATAAAACATCCCCAGCATCATCCTGCAGATGTTGAAGGACCTCAACCTCAGAAAATAGTGACAGCTTTGGCTCTTCCTGTAGAGTGTTCTTGGCCCAGTCCAGTTTATTCTCAATGTGTACTCCCCCAGGTATTTGTAATCCTCTAAGATGTCCACACTGACACCTTGGATGGAAACGTGGGTCACTGGTGCCTTTTGCTTTCCTTAGATCTACAAACAGCTCCTTTGTCTTTGTCACGTTGAACTGCAGATGGTTCTGCTCGCAACATGTCCCCCAACACAGCTCTGTACTCAGCCTCGTCACCCTTCCTGATACATCCAACCACAGCAGGACTGGCCCCTGCGGGGCCCTGAGGTTGCTGACCACGCTGTCTGACACACAGTGTTGCAGGCGCAGATACTGTGGTCTGCCAGTCAGGTAGTCAAAAATCCAGGACACAAGGGGGGGTGCCAGAAAAATCCAATGTCTTCCCCAAGCGGGTAGTGCAGGTGACATATTGGTTAAAATAGTATATATATTG
Source organism: Lepomis gibbosus (assembly GCA_029875015.1). Classification (NCBI taxonomy): domain Eukaryota; kingdom Metazoa; phylum Chordata; class Actinopteri; order Centrarchiformes; family Centrarchidae; genus Lepomis; species Lepomis gibbosus. The sequence goes on along the minus strand of JAPMOB010213509.1, from coordinate 10,180 downwards.
ATCAATTTAACAATGATTAAAATCACCCATAATGACTTTGGGATAGTCCAGGCATATAACTTCAAGTTTTCCTAATGTCCTCTCAGTGTGTTCTCTGGCTGTGGTTGCATTCGCTCTGGGATGAATATATACCAAGATAAAAAACATCTGCGGAGATTCCCTAGGTAGGCGGAAGGCGTGAAGAGAGACGGCCAAAGGTTTAATGTCAGTGGTAAATAACTTCTCTCTGATGACAACCGTTGAGCACCAGCCTGTGTTTACATAGAGGCAGACGCCACCGCCATGATGTTTGCCCGTAATCTCATTGTCTCTGTCAAGTCTTAGGGGACTCCCGAAGCCATCCATGTGAAGGGCTTCATTGTTATCATTTCTATTCAGCCACGTTTCAGTAAATGTAAGAATAGAAGCAGTCCTCTATTCATACATGTAATTAACATTGGCTTGTAGTTCGTCTACTTTATTTCAGATGGAGCGCACATTAGGCAGAAGGAAGAGGTTGATGTTTACATTTCTCCCATTTAAGTCTAGCTGTGATTCTGCCCTGTTTCTTTCCCCGGGGCTGAAATTCTCTGTTTACCTTCTTTTTGTTGTGGAATGGGTACTTTTGGTTAGAGGAATGTTTGGGTATAATTTCCGCCGGGAGCTTCTCCGTATCAGTGGCTTGGTAGGAATAGAATCGTAGCTACAGGAGAAATTCTCTGGAGTATGGAATGCATAGATTGTCAGGAAGGTTACGTCCAGTTGTTAAACAGGATCCATCCATCAATCTTCAACCATTTATCCTGCGTACAGGGTGTGGGGGGCTGGAGTCAATCCCAGCTCACATCAGGCGAAAGGCGGGATACACCCTGGACCGGTTGCCAGTCCATCACGGGGCCACGCATAGACAAACAACCATGCACACTCACACCTAAGGACTATTTAGAGTCACCAATCAACCTAGGCCGCATGTCTTTGGACGGTGGGAGGAAGCCAGAGCACCCAGAGAGAACCCACGCGGAGGCCGGGACGACCACGGTATGAACCCATGACCTTCTTGCTAACCACTGTACCACCGTTCCACCCTCTTAAAAAGGATGTATATTCCAAATAGGATAGAAACTGCAGGGAAACCAGCAACTAAAAAGATTTCAGCTATTCATGTCCGTGTTCCTGGTCACTGATGGGAGGAATCACAAAAGAATAAACTCGTCGAACTATGTGGAGACTTTGATCCTTGACAAAAAAGATCCAAGCACCCTATCCAGATGGCTATAGTGTAACACAAACAGCATACACAATTTTAAAAAAGAACACCAATGAGCTAATTAGGTTAAAAGGTTTTAAATGTTCTAATTTACAAACCAACCCGTCACTGTATGAGCAGCGACCCGGAAGATTTTCTCTATACCACAAAAACACTATTAGTATTAAAAAAATCTGCACAAGAAGGCTGAATTTCAGTCCCAGTACATCCCTTAGGAATACATTTAAATTTTTATAATTCAAACAGCTTTATGTCAACATGATTATGCTGTATAATTTTTAAAGGATTTTTCAAGTCAAAATTACTTGCACTGAAGTTGAGATAATGGCAGATGAATTGCACATGACTCCTACGACAGGTCTGGACCACTCCTAATTTGTCTTAGTACCTGACAGAAATTCAAAATACGAAAAAGAATATTGATAAATGTGCAAGTTCTCAAAAAATTGTCATCACTTAAGAACCATCCTGTTTGTGTGTGTCCCATTACTGTAAGTGTACATATGGTAAAAATGCACCTGGTATAAAAAAAGTCCTTTGTAATACATTCCTCCAACTACTATATTTAGCCAGTTAACTGTTGAGTTTAGTGCAGCTATGACCTGCACACGATGAACACTAATTTTAATAACTAATTTGTAATTATAATTTCAAACTTAAATAAACAAATTATTATAACTTGTGTTTCCCATGTCTTTAAATCTACAAGACTTTTCTCCAGTTCTAGCAAACATAGCATGGACATACAGTACATTTGGCAATGCCGATATATAATAAATTCTTAATGAAAGAGATGGGTTTTTGTAACTATTTATTGATGCATCAAATCCGTACTGTCCAGGCCTTCCATAGGGTTTTACGTAGATCTCTTCACTGATTTGTCTCATATTTCCTGACGCCGCAGTCCATTGGATAATTTTCCATAATGGCACTAGGCTGGCCCAATCACATCTCTTACTCGGCCGGCACCACACCAACACACCCCCCTCTATTCTTTCTGCCTCTTGTGTCAGATGCTGTGGCTGTGGCTCAGAGCCAAACAGCTACAGAAACAGCAGTAGTTATTATGCAGCCACAAGTTGAAGGGAGAGAGGTGGCTGGCCATGGCCTCTGCCAGGCAAAGGAACAGGAAGAGGAACAGGAAGAAGAGTATAGTGTGGCAGGGGAGCCGAGGAACACAGTGAGCAGTAGAAGATTGTAGTTCAAATTCAGCAGCCAAACTAACAATTATAGCATAAACAGCCAAGTCCATAATATAGAAGTGTGATCAGCCTCTGCATAGCGTTGTCAATCATTATAGCCTAAACTGGGATCTTGGGATCCTGGGATCTATTTTGTCCCGCCATAAACTATGTGTCAATGCAGGTACTACTTTCTTTCATTGTATTAAATTTATGGGGTAGTTTTCCTGAAATACATGAGTATTGGTTTGTTTCAATGGTGGAGGGGATAAATAAAGAGGAGTGTCTGGGGGTCCACCCATAGGAAGTTTTGAGCATTAAAGACTTCTGGTGCATTCTGGTAAATATTTCTGCACTAATTTCTGTTTAATCTCCATCTATGTAAGGGAAACACTATATATACAATATTCAGGCAGTATGTGAAAATTCAACATATTAAAATTTAATAGAATATAATGCAGTCAGGCTTTCAGGCATTCTGCAGCTATTGCTTTTAAATATGTTTTCTCCTGTAAATCAACTTTTCTAATTTGATAAAATCCCTGCTGATTCAGCACACAGGCTTAGCCTTCCCTTCTCTTTTGAGTCTCTGTTTGGGGAAATAACCTCTTTTAATAGGGCTACATGGGACCGTTTCCACTCAGTGAACAATTAATTAATTTTAATTCAGTTAGAAACTCCTGGACTTTAATAGCTCCTGTGTATCAGCAGGTTTTCTGCTCATGTTCAAAATGTTCTGCAGAATTTCTCCCACATATCTGTCTTCTATGACATGGCCAGGACAAATTGCAATATTATGAGACTAACGTCATCATTTGATGAGAATTCATAATATTTTTAATCCTACCTGGCCCCTACACTGCTGTGCATTACGTTATTGATCCACTGTTATATAGCCTATGACTGACACAGTTTGGGACTGCATGCTGCGTGTGAATCCAAAACCAACCAAAAATGCTACTGATCAGGCAGACATCTCACCATAAATCCACACATTAACTCCAGCAGCTCTGATAAATTGCAGCTCACTGTCCAAAACAGAGCAAAGCTGCACTTCAGTTTTAAGATGTTTATGTTGCAAAACACTACCAGTTATAGTGTCCCATCAGCTGGGCGGAGTTGATTCGGAGTCGGAAACCTTCTCTTGCGCCGCCCCCTGATATTTTGCACCCTAGGCAACTGCCTATTTCACCTATGCCACCGGTCAGCCCTGCTGGTGTACATGCAGAGAGGTCAAATGCAGTTCAAACACACCAAACAAACAGACACACTCTTGATTTCATTGCCCAACCACATACATGTCTATTGCACCTCTCTATCTATTCATCATCAATATTTGGATTCTTAAAATCTGTATGAACTGAATAGTTAGTATCTAAAGAAATAAAATAGAACAGCTCCATGCATTCATTGAATAAACAACTATTTGACCATTACCAGTATGGTGTTGTTTAAATTGTCCAGCTATTTGCACACCTTTCAGGGAAGTCCAACAATTCTGGATTAATTGTAATATAATTGTCTGTAATATAATTGTAATAATCTCTCTCTCTGTCCCTATGTCTTTGTCTAGTCAAAAAAAAAATTTGGTTAGTTTGGATACTGTATCCTTTGGATACCAGAGCTACCTCTGATCATATGGGAGTCAGACAAGAGAAATGGTCCACTTGACCATGGCACTTACTACTCAGCTTTGTAGTGATTTGGTGGAAGTACATATTTAATGGGAACACAAGGATGGTTTACTGATGGAGGGTGTTTGACTGATCGTAGGGGCCCGATCTGGGCCAAAAATGCCAGGGACGATTTGTTTGTCCCACTACAGTATACTTCAATCTAAATCCAATTTGGCATGTCAGCAAAGGCTGGGAAGTGCTGCTGAATATGGAACTGTGAGCTGAGGCCAGCACCCTCACTGTGACTGTTTGTTTATCGCCCTGAAGTTAAAAGCACCCCTTTTGATAAAAATAAGAATATTTTTGAGCAAGAGTTTAATAGTCCAGTTACAGATACCAGGAAAAAAAACTTTTGTAAAGAGACAGCATTTCTACTTGAATAAGATATTTTGGTTGTTTTTTTCAATCTGTGGCTCTGTCCTCTATAACCCGACCCTCCCTAGTTTTTCCCTGTTTTTCTCTGTCCTGTCGTCATCTGACAGCAACAACAACAGAAGCAGCAGTGGCGGCAGTGGTGACAGTGCCAGAGGCCATGCTGCTCTGCCACACAGCAATCTGGCAGTCTGTTGCCTCCTTCCCCTCCTCCTCGTTCTCCTCTCGCTCAATTCCTCTCGCCTCCTCCCCCGGCTCCCCCTCTGTCTCAGCTGATAGACACCTGAGCAAGACAAGAGGTCAACCTTGCCACCGTGCATGTTGGCCCACCTCCACCGTTTGATGGAGTGTGTAACTGTGTGTGTGGTTGATGCAATGGAGAGGTGTTTATATTTGGCAGGGCTTTTGTCATTCTGTCCTCTTTTTATCTTGTACTTTTGGCCCTTTCTCCAGCTCCTGTCTCTAATCAACTACATATGATAAGTTTTGTTTCACCTGTTTTTAGGCACATTTTCAACTTATGCATAGAAGCACTGCTATAAATGTAAAAACAAATTAAAGCTAAAATATTGTTAAAAGCTCTAATAAAATGCAAAAAGATAAAACTCAAGATATGATAAGTTCAAACATATTTTTAGTGTAAATCTTGCCATTACAGGTCTTAACTTCACTGTGGAGGTCACAGTCTCCGGTCCGAGTCCAGACAGAGGCCCTTGTTGCACATCACCCCTCTCAACATGATGGTTGTAAAAAACACCATTGTATATGCCTAGTATATACATTGATCTAGGAGACAACTTAATTCAAAACAAGACTATAACTATATAAGACTGGTTAAAACCTGTGCAACATTATAATGGAAACATAACTATAACAACTGAGTAGCCTTATTCTACTACATAACCTTGTCAAACAATAAAAATATATTTGTGGGATCTGCAAAGAACAACTACATTAATATACTATATTCACCACCAAGCACTCCACTGAAGCAGTTTGGGTATGAAGTGCTTTGCTCTGATGGAAGTTGCGGGTGCAGAGAGGTTTTACATACTCCCTTTCCCTCACCAAATTTTCCCAAGATGGCTTTGGATTCAAACGGAGTGCCTCTAGTCACAAGTCTGCATTTCTAATCTGCTGCCCTGCTGGCTCATCACCCTCCCTCTCCCTCTTCCACTCAGTATTTATTTTCCCTCCCTCAGCCAGACAAATGGGAGTGTTCAGGAATAAAAGTGTCGGTATTTACCATATTATTCACTAGCATCAGCGCTAGCCACTTTGGCCATCCATGCCTAAGAAAAAACAGCTCCTTTTCCTCCTACTCCTCCTCCTTGGCTTACCTGGACCATTAAGGATTTATGTGGGACAACTATCCTGTTGGAGCCATTTCGTAACTTGATCAAAGATGTGTCAGCGCTGGGATTCACTGCACTGACCCACAGGTTAAGAGTATGTTTTGCACACTGTGTAGCATATATATCATGCTGTGACAGATGAATGGTATCTCTGTGGACAACCTTAAACCAAATACAGACACTAATGGATTTCACTCTGCAGTGAGTGTGACAAAGTCATAACAAGTGAGTGACTGGAATTGTGTTACAAAGAATGGCTGAAGACACCAGTAGGCTAAGTGCAGACATTGTGTCATTAATATGATAGAAACTTTATACTTGCACACACATCACATACATATATGCATCTGCCATGATGTATACATTCACATATTAATGAAACTGCTTTCCTCTGATCCACTATAGCTAGCTGGTATAGCTAGCACCAGATTTGTTATGTGATAATGTTGAGTGCTAATTAGTGACTTAATTCAGGATTAATTAATTCATTTAACAGACTATGTTAAATATATTAATGTTTACAGTAGGATAGTTTAGTTACCATGGGGACAAAACATAATCAATAACCTTAAAATAAATTGTTTTTAGGGCTGAACAAGGCTGTGTCTGTGTGTTTCTGTACATGTGTACGAGCACAACTTTGTGCGTGTGTGTCTGATGCTGGGAGTGAGTAATTATGGGCAGATTATGGGAGAAGCAGACGGCATGAAGCAGTCTTTGATGGGATTAAGCACTCAATTTCCCAGCTAAATCTGCCCTCTCCCTCCCCCACCCTAAATTCTCAGGTTCAAACATTTCAGACACATGTATACACAAGCTTGAACAAACACCTTCTTACACACATCACAAATACACATACGCTGAAGGCTTTCTCTCGTCCTGCAAATAATACGTGAACCATGCACACCTTACTATATCTTTGTCTCTATCAAATCCCCACCATCAGTCCATATGTTAGTCTTTTGTCTCACCATGGGTATATCAAACATATTTCAGTTCCTGTGATGGTTGGATTTTAAACAGAGAAGCCATTATAAGAAGGACTTCCACTGATCAATTGTTCTACATTGCAAAGTTTAGGGTAAGTTTTTCAGCTGTTGATTGGAAGTGAGAAAGTTAAACTCAGATATATTTGCCAAATTTATAGGTTAATTTCATAGACTGTATATAAGAAGTGGACATAATCATCGTGACGGCACCCGTTGGTTTGTGGACTGCCGTTTTGAAGCCTCGAGTTTGGCCAACAGGGCACCACGTGTTGATTTTTGTGCAACCAGCAGCATCGGACATGACCGTATTTGGACGAGACAGTGGAGCTAACATCCATGTGCAGAGCTAGCTAGCTTGAACAGCCAACTCCTAATAAGCTTTTTCAATGGCGCTGGATAAATTAACACAGTGCCATGGCTACGAGACATGGTAACAACTTGTCAATCATCGATAATCCCGTCCTGAAACATACTCTGCTTTATGGTCCATTTTACTCTAAACGGGACCATAATTTACTAAATGAACATCATGTTGTATTGAAGAAGACATGAAACTATCGACTGAGTCCATAAACTCATTAGGATAGTGTTTACTGAGGTAATGAATCAGCTGGGAAGTAGGTTCATTTTACCATTATTTCTAATAGAACCGGTCTTCTTTTTGCAACAAGAAGAGTTGCCCCCTGCTGGCCATTCAATAGATTGCAGGTTTAAGGGACTTCCGTATTGGATTCACGTCTCAGACTGGAAGCTTCCCACTTGGTTAATTTACATCCGTAAGGACTTTGCTCCGCTAATAAAGCATCAGATATTTTGGATTTTAGCCTCTTCCCCTCATTCTGATGCATAAAGCTATAATGCACTAGCTGCACTGAAATGATAAGCATCTGAGATGAGACAGCGCCACATGGTGCTATGAATCGACATGCTACTGACATATAAGGTTTAACAACCAATTACTTTGTTTTAACTTTTTTAGCCACTTAGGCGTAGCAAGTTTTGAGCACAACACGACACATTAACACCTTGTTGATAAAATCAATGTGTCAGCAAACAGCTTCTCTACACAGCAACATTAGCATTAATTTGGAGACCTGTTTCTGGCCTCATGGTGAATGTTAGCCCAATACTCCCCCTTTTAATTTTGTATTTGGTACTGAGAAAAATATCTCAATGTTTAGCTTCAAAATTCTGCACTATGTTCACCAGTTACATGCAGCGAACGGTGGACAGTTGCCTGCTGCTGCCAAAAAAAGCTATGAGAGTAGTGAGAGAGAAGTAAAAGTTGTGTTCAGGCCCTAAAAGCCAAAACAATAACCTAAAAGTTGTTAGAGCAGAGAGGAATTGCAGATTCATTGTCTGCTCTACAGCCAATTGGTCATCACTACTAACGACCCTTTTCACATAAGACTTTTGTTTCTTACATTTTGATGCATCAGTATTAACAATATAATAACGTCACATCTAATAATATACTGTATATCATTCACAGGGGTCATTTTTCTGTTTTGATACTTTTAGTACATTTTGCTGATAATATGTGTGTACTTTTACATTAGTAGGATTTGGAATACAGGACTTTGACTGTTCACTGGTTACCTTCTACTTTCAAAGAGTACTCGTAGATCACAATGAAATTTAAAATTATTGTCATCTCTTACTTGTGAAAGATTTAAAATGCTTAAACAAACAAATCAAATAAAAAAATACAATACACAAAATGTATGTATGTATTCCCTTTTTATACTGTTATATGTCATAATAAAAAAAAAAGTCAAAGCACAACGATTTAGCTTTTTGCCTTTAATAACTCTAATTGTTGTTCATTGTGATTTTCCATGCAACATTATTGCAAAGTATTGAAAGCAAAGATAATTTTACATAGCTAGCCAGTTTTAGCTTACGAAATAGTGCCAAGAAGATCCCTATTTTAATGGGAAAGCTTGTCTTTTATGGCTCCCATCAGCTCTGTCTGCATTTAATTCATTTAATTTGTTTTTATTGAGGGTAAGGGTACCAGTCATCAATAGCTTTAATTGCTGACATACAGTGGATTTTAAATTAATTCATGTACGGTTGAACCTATTACATTATGTTTATTAGAAGGTAGGCTTACTTGCTACACTGATGCAGGTCTCTTTGCTTCTAAAATGGCAGCCACAACATCTCCCTCTGTGAATGTCTCTTTTCAATTATTCTCCTAGAGAGATACCACAAAGTTGCATTTAGCTTCATTGGCACACACGGTCAGAACATCAACCACCCTATGTCCACAAGTTCATCATAATCTGCGTCGTTCAATGGTGCGCTGTGAAATGGATATAATCACAAGAATTGTCTCAGCGGGAATCCATTGGCTGTAGAGCAGACAATTCATAATGACACAGAAACTTTAAGGTTATTGTTAAAGCCATCAGTCAGCGGTGGCATTTTTAAATGTGATCAAATTGAGACCAAGTATAGCATGGTGCCATTGTGACATACAGCATACAGACACTACCAAAACAACAGCAACCGCATACTGTATGTTAAGCAGCCTGAGAGACTCAATTTCTTTGTATTCTTATTGAAAAGGATTTATTTTTGCAAACGTCCAAGTTCTCCAGCTGAGCAGTTTGCACGTTATAGTAGCGGGCAAGACTAATGTCTGCACATAAAATTGAAATGGTTTGTACCCGGTCTGCATTCAGTTGTCTCATCATCTGCTGAGATTTCCCAGTAGCAATGTGTTTTCTACAGGCACTGGTTATAGACAGAAAGAAAGAAAGACAGAAGATAGAAAGAAAGAGAGCTTGCCAAGGGGTCATTTAAGGGTGGCCAATCATCCAATTATCTGGATAAAACAGGTGGCACCTCATTGGGAAAACTCATTAAAATGACGTTCAATCTTGGCTCTTGGTTGCCTCTGGAAATAAAAGCACATTTCCTGTTTGCCCTGTTCAGATTTTTTTTTTTTGAATAAAGTCAGGCTGGGAAGAGGAGAGGCTATCCCTGATGCTGAATAATTGGATGTTTGGATCTGAGCCAGTCGAGATTTACTTGCTATTTCTCTTGTGGAATCCACGGTGGAGTGGTCATCATGATGGAGTCTGGTCTCAGGCCTTGGGCTTTGTCAGCAGAGCAAAGCATCCATCTGTTCTAGGGTCGTCCTTTTAATGCAAGAGCTGTCTTTTCCTCAATCTCACAAGTTTACAATGTCCGCTTGATGGATATTTATGGTGCGTGAAAGTTCAAATTGAACTTGTGGATACATTCACACACACAACCACCACAAAGGCCTTTTTCCAGGTAGTGATTCTGAGGGCTGTTGGGTTTTCCTTCAGTACACGTGGTAGTTAGAGGGATCATATTATGATATTTT
>JAPMOB010213502.1:11838-39148 GCA_029875015.1 Lepomis gibbosus | reverse complement strand
CACACACACACACACACACACACACACTCCTGCTGTCCTTTCAAAGAGAACATAGAGGGGACAGAGTGTGTACAGAAACAGCAGGTTGATGGGATAATGCCCATCATCTGTTGCACCGTGTCATTTCTGTGCTGCCGTAACCTGCTTTTGTAACGGCCCCGTGCAACACACAAACATACACACACACGCATGTAAACACACACACCTTTTGACAGCACTTATTTTGTCCTCCTATTTTATTTTTACAGCAGGGCTTCTGGTCTCTGTGTGTACGCATGTGTTTCTACATGTGAATGAGCAACACAACAGAAGGGAAGTGAATCAAATAGAATTGAAATGGAAGAGATGCAAGGTGGGAAATGTATTCATCAGACAAAAGAAGAAGAAAAACCTCAAGTTGTTTTAAATTGTAAAAATGCATATACAAATGGACACAAGCCCAGTCCCGTGTGTGTGTGTGTACGCATAGGTGTTTGTGTAAATAGGTGTGTGTGTAACAGGCATGCATCAGCCAGGACATGGATTGTGTTGCGGGGCACAGCCTGCTCACAATAATCATTGGAATAAATTCCCTCTGCTGTGAATGACCTAATCCAGATTTGATGGTCATTATATCAGGCCTGTTTCATTATGCTGTAAACATACAGCGGAGATAATCTTAATCTCCGTAATGCCACTGTAAACAAGAATAGCACTGCTGTTGCACTAAACCCACCTCTAGTTGTTTTGCCTTGTATCATTTTCCTGGCAACAATTCAACGTTGACTCTCATTTCTAGAGTTTCATGAAATGTGCTGTATTTGTAGCTAATGTTTTTTTTTTGCTTAAATCATGAAAAACATAGTTATTCTGGATACTTGTGTTACCGATATGAGTATCAAATTGAATGTAGGTTACTAATCCCAACGATTGAGCCCTTAATTAATTGCACAGTTTTGTAATAAGGCTGGGAGGATTAGTGTGTGGACAGGTGGGCAGATTTAAACCTCACTGGGCCGGACACATGTTGAAACTGAAGGGAAGCCATCATACCGAACAAAGAGGGATTTTTTTTTATCCCATGGAAACACTCCAAACGTATGCGTACGTGCAACAAAAACGGTTCCACAGCATGTAAGCTTGCGCGTAAATTTAGACAATCCATGTACTGCTGCAAAGTGCTATTTTACAAAAGGCTTCAAAGGATCAACACAGGACATTTATGATGGTTGACAAATAAACACAGCAACACAAGTTTCCTGCTTTATCAATACCATGGGTTTAACTTCAGCGCAATATTTTATCAGGTTTCTACACAGTGGAGTCTTTAGCCTCTGCTCGCTCTTCAGTGCACACAGCAGAATTAAAAACTCTGTGACTGGATGTTCCTTACCAAAATGATCCCAGGGAGTTGTAGCGTTTTGCACTAATGGTTCAACTGGGAGAGATTCATGCCCATGCAAGTCTTGGAAGTGCTCTAAGTGACTTTGTCCTAACAGAAAACGTCCTCTTTGTCCCTTTATTAACTAAATTTCTCTTGTTTTATGTTCATAAAACCCTTTCAGAATATACAGTGCATCCGGAAAATATTCACAGCGCTTCACTTTTTCCACATTTGTTTATGTTACAAACCTTCCAGAAGAGCAACCACCTCTGCAGCACTCCACCAATCAGGCCTGTATGGTAGCGTGGCCAGACGGAAGCCACTCCCCAGTAAAAGGCACATGACAGCCCGCTGGGAGTTTGCCAAAAGACACCTGAAGGACTCTCAGACCATGAGTAACAAAATTCTCTGGTCTGATGAAACGAAGATCGAACTCTTCGGCCTGAATGGCAAGCGTCACGTCTGAAGGAAAGCAGGCACCAGTACCATCCCTACAGTAAGGCATGGAGGTGGAAGCATCATGCTGTGGGAAAGTTTTTCAGGGGCAGGAACTGGGAAAGATGAATGCAGCAGAGACATCCTTGATGAAAAACTGCTCCAGACCTCAGACTGGTGCAATGGTTCATCTTTCAACAGGACAATGACCCTAAGCACAGAGCCAAGATAGCAAAGGAGTCGCTGCAGGACAACTCTGGGAATGTCCTTGAGTGAGCCCAGACTTGAACCCGATTTAACATCTCTGGAGAGCTTAAGAGGTCCTGCAAAGCAGAATGGGAGAAAGTGCTCAAAAATAGGTGTGTCAAGCTTTTATCATCATACTCAAAAAGACTTTAGGCCGTGATTGGTGCTTCAACAAAGTTTTGAGCAAAGAGTGTGGACAATAATGTACATGTGCTTTTCTGTTTGTTTTTTTTAAATAAATTTGTAAAGATTTCAAACAAACTTCTTTCACGTTGTCATAATGGCGTAGTGTTTGTAGAATTTTGAGGAAAAAAAATGAGTTTCGTCCATTTTGGAATAAGGCTGTAACATAAACTGTGGAGGAGAGTGTGGAAGTGAAGCGCTGTGAATACTTTTTGGATGCACTGGATACTAAAGCTTAAAACTGTTGTAATAAACCATTTTTGAAAAGTTCACAATAGCTTCATAACAGACTTAATATTCACTTAATATAAAAAAATGGCTGAAAGTTTCTGTTTTTTATCCAACTTGCCTGTTTATTAATTGAAACTTTGATTATTTTTTATAAAATTGCATAAAATACTGCAGTTGTAATTTGCATAATAGTTATACAAAATGTATAATTTAGTCTTTAAATCTCCCTTGTACATTTTTATTTGTATTTTTTTATTCTTAGTAGTAGTAGCAGTAGTAACAAAAGTAGTATTGCTATTATAAACCCAGCTACAAACTTCTTTATACTGTACATGGGGAGATGTAGACACCCTGTTAACCATCATCCCACATCACACACACACACACACAACCTCTGCAGAGACCAGCCTGCCCAACTCCAGTTAGAGAATCTGAATAGGAACAAATGAGAACATTCGATAAAATACTTCCCGCAATACTGCAAAAACAGTTTAAAGTTCAGCACGATAAATAGAGAAACCTGGCAAATGAATAGTGATGCAGCCTGGACACGATTCACCTGATGAAGGGTGCAAAATCACTTCATAACATCTGAAAGGTGACTTTAGATTACTCGTCCAATTCAACTTCCGGGAATGTACCTGCTGCCCTCGCCTCTGTATATATTAGACCTCTGTCTTAAAGAAGTAATTTAACATTTTTCAAAGTAAGCTTATGTGCTTTATGGAATGAGAATATCAACACCACTCTCACATTTGTGCATTAAGCGCAGAGCTGCGAGGCAAGACCAGTTTAGCGTAGCTTAGCATAAAGGTGGAAACAGCTTCCACATTTGGCCTGAAAAGTGAAAGTTAAGTAGATATATAGAAGTTATTTGGCCGAGCTTGCTCATGCTAAAACGGATTCCAATAGATATTACTTCTTCAACACTGTGTTCGTCTCACGAGGTACATAGGATGGGCTACTACCGGCCAGCGTTATCTGTCTCTCTGTCATGTGTTCCCCAAATGTTCCCAAACTAAAATTAAATAATACATATAGCATATAATTGTACATCTCTTTAATGTTGCAGCCGGTAAAGGTGGAACTAAGTGAAATCACTTTATATACCTCTGGGTTAATCTATTGTATAACAATATGTATTGTAGCAAATACAGCAAAGTTAGATATAAGGGTTTTTTTGTACCAATTATACCAAAAATCACTTCAGTGATCACAAATATTCACATATATTTTTGCTAATAGCTAATATTAAGAACACCTCAAACACCTTCAACAAGAAGCTTTAATGTGATTTTACTTTTATGCCAGTCATCACTTTCTAGGAAGAGGTGTTAATTTTGTTAAATAGTGGATGTCTCATTTTGGAATGAAACTCTTCATTTATCTCCAAATGTCAATTAAATTCAAATATAATCAAATATATCTCAATGAATAAAACATTGTGGGTAGCACATTGGATGAGCTTTCACTGCTCAGAGTGTGCAGTGTTTTGGGTCTCTCTCCCTCTTCTCTCTTTCTCTCTCTCATTATAAGCAGCCTTGAGCATTATAGCAACTCTCTCTCTCCTTCCCCACACACTCTCATGTTGGCCAATTGCTATGCTAGTTGTTAGTGGCCCCAAACACTTTCACAGTACATTTAGGGTTTGATCTTTTGCTAGTGATACGATGGCGCAGCAGTGTTGAGCTGCCAGCTTCACTCTCTATAAGCAAACCAGAAGTGGTCTTCTGTCTGTAGGCCAGAAACTCACCTCTAAACTGGGTGCAGAGGTTCATAAAGATCTGCTGTTTCATATCAGATTTACGCCAAGACAAGATCTTCTTTTCGTTAGATGGAAACTCCGGTGAGGCCAGTTCGCAAAACATCCCTATAGGTGAAGTCCGCCTACATTAAAACATTAATACCTTGCACATAAATTTTCAAGGATTTGTTACACTGCAGGTCTACCAAACTGCTTTGAAAGTAAGGAGACACCATATAAGTGATGTTTCAGTTATGTCCTGTACCATACAATGTACCTGGATTATTTAAACAACAGGGCGTTCTTTCTGAAAATGATCACAGTGACCAAAAAGATGAGTCTAATTGAAATGGTATGGCGTATGTCAGCTATAACATAGTACTAGTCTGTCAAAGGTCTACATAGTGTCGTCATCGCACGGGCAGAACTGCAGTGAAAGGTTTATCTTTGAATGCACAATAACATGCTCTAAAAGAAAAGTTTGAAGAAAAAAAAAACAACCAAACAATTTCAAAATGGATAAAAGGAGCAGCCGTATAAAAAAGTGCACTTTATGTGACAATAAGGACACACACTAATTTTACTTTTGATGATGAAGCACATTCTAAATATGTCGATACTTTCATTTAAAATGCAAAACATCGATAGGCAAGTAACAGAACTAAAGTTATAATCAAGGCTAGTGTTAATTTCTAGTTTGTAAAACACTTTACAAATTAGTTGAGAAATCAATTTATGTTGTTGAAAGTAAATGTTTTTTTTGACCTACACTCAAACCTCACACGCCACCTTATTTCTGTATCAAACTACTCCCTGTGTCTTGTCACATGTCCTCTATCTAATGAGGAAAGATGTATGTTTTCATTTTGAAACATCATGCTCATTTAAACATTTTACAAGACTCAGTGTGGATGAGTTTGTGGCCGGTGTTTGTTGAAGGTCTCTTTGGCAAATATTGAGACATTACAAAAAAAGCACCCCTACAGCCAAAAACTAAACACAAAGCCTCCTGCAAACCAGGCAGCAGGGTTTTAGTACAGTGCTCCAATCAAATGTTGTTGCCTATTTTTGGGGGGCAAAGGGGGGGAAGAGGGAGGAGTGTTTGGGGTTTGGTAGGGTTGTTGGGCTCCGTCTTTACAGAATTGTCTATCAATAGGTGCAGCCAGTGTCAGTAGTCCTTCTCATCAAACCGGGGCCTGACAAAGAGGCGGCGGCGCATGGGAAAGGGGCAGCAAGGTGAAACTAATGCCATGGATGTTTGATTCATCAGGGCCTCATTGTTGGCGGCCACGGCTGATTGTGAAGGTTCAGTCAAGCAAAAGGGGTGCGGAGTAATCAGTTGGATTTATGGTGCCGAGGGCCTCGGAGAGAGGCAAAAAAAAAAAAACAAGCCAGAGAGAAGCTGTTTGCAGTGTAGCCAGAACAGGTCTGAAATACACATACCTCACATACAGAAATACTGGGTTAAGAACTCTTGTGCACTGACACCTTGCTGAAAAAATAAAGGAAATCAATCACACCTGGAAACCACTAAATGTCACAATTTGAACCTAACTTTGCATGCATACCGTATATTATACCATGTGTGCACAAGCTTACATATCTACATACAGTGAATAGATTAGAGCCACATGCATTCCCAACTTGGTAACTTGCACAGCATGAAACCTGTCATGAAAGGAATTGAACTAAAAAGCAGTAACTGAATCAAAGGACCCCCCCCCCCCAAAAAATATATTGAAACTCTAGTTGCTCAAAACAAGAGGGAACATCCAAGAACACCTGTTAGTTTTGTCATGTACCCACAGCATCCCATGCCCAAAAGCCAGAGAGCCCGGTTTGATGATTACATCATGAATATGATATTGATATGCAGAGTGGCATGCCTGAATATACACCAGCTAACATGCTCCTTTGTTAATACAGAGTTTAAGTCAGGGTTTCTATACTTTAGCATAGGCAGCATATTTCACAGGTATGTACAGTTAGAAATGTCCCCTCACATGTCAAACTGCTTTACTTAGTTACTCTCCTCCAGTACCTGAAGTAGTTAAAAACTGTTCACAAACATCTTCACTAGAGCTGAAAAAGAAATTCCTCCATCATTCTCAACCCCCTTTTGTCTCTTCACCCTCCCAACTCTCCTGCCACCTCACCCCTCTCCTTCCCTCTTTATCTCTCCTTTCCTTCCTCTTGATTTCACCGTCCATTCCCTCTTTCGTCTCGTCTTCCCCCTTCTTTCTTATTCCTGTCTTGTCCCCATCCTCTCCCTTTCCCCGTCCTCCATCTTTTCCCCACCTTCTTTTCCTTTTGGAACCACCCTCCTACTTTTTCTCCTCCCTCCCTTCATCCCTCCATCCACCTTCCTGATTGGTCGTCAGAGAGAGAAGACAGATGTAGGGCGAACAGCAGCTAAGCTGTTGTACTCTTAAGCCTAATGTGGAAGTTTTATATGCAAAGAGGTGAAGCAGGGAGGAGGGGAGGGAGGAGGATGGAGTTTGAACTGATTAGGATAATTCCTGCTTTTAATACAGCTGTCCCTCCAGCTTAAGGTAAACCAAATGTTGCCATCGGAGATTAGTGTACCTTGCCTGGTTATTAGTGACCCCCCCTCCTGCTTACCCCCTACACACACGTCAGAAAACTCTAAAGCCGCTCTCGCTGGCATTAATTTGAGAAAGAGAGAGGCGGGAAGGAGAAGTGGAAGGGGGAGGAAGAAAAGTGCTGCAACTTGATCTCCTTCTGCACCTGTTGGGAAATGGTGTGTGTTGCGTGGAAGACTGTGTGTGTTCCTGGTTTTATACCCTCAGAATTTCCTCACAGGAATTTTCAAGACAATCATTGTGAGTGATGACATTTTGGCTCATTCTCACCTCTGGATACAACTTCAGGGTTGAGTTACAAAGTGAATCAATGAAGATCTTCACGAGTATAGTACTTCAAATGCATTTATATACATTTAAATATTTGAAACAGTTAACAGTGAGAGTTGGCTTGAATAGTTCACAGTCCTAAAATTAATGGATTTTGTCACCAGTAAACTATTGAACATTTTAATGAATGTAAAGTAGTTTTCATTTACTTTAAAATGTCATCACCTTCATCACCAGCCCAGAAAAAAAGTAGAAATTCATCAAATTCCCATATCCACTCATGATGACAATGCATAAAAGGAAAGGAAGGAGATGGTTACAAAATTTATTGTAAGAGCAACAAAAATCTACAATTTTTCAAAAGCTCAAAACTCACTTGGTAGCAAAAAAGTTACTTTGAATGGAACAAAGAAAAAATATCTATTTACCAGGTAAACGCATCCTTAAAATCTAAAATTCATTAAAAAAATATATTATTATAATAAAAAAAAACAAATAGAAACACAAAATCCTTCCTTCCTTCCTTTAGAAATGAAGCACAAAATATGATATACTATGCATGTGGACACTCCTGTGAATGTGTGTTTGTGTGTGTGTGTATACCTGTGCATGCATCTGTTCTGGCCCATCAGTCGACGGCCTCTCAACCGATCCTGCCAGTTGGTTTAATACCTTCACACCCTGAGGAGAACAAAACATGCACAGACTTACACACAGGCCTTTCTCACACTTGGCATCCCATATCAAATATTATGTCACCCGCTCCGAGCCAGGACCGTTAACGCAAACATTTGTAACTGAATACAGCAGACTTGGCCCAGGAGTTATATTTGAAATCCTTTTCTACACTTCTACACGGGTGACTTCAGCTGTGGGGAATTAAACAGATTCAGTCCAGAACTACAGTAGAGCAGGAACGCAAACTTCCACCAACGCCCCAGCGTGGAAGTCCAGGGTGTGGGACGTTCCCACCAACACATGAACACAGTAATATGGCTAGAAATAACATGTCCAATGGTGAAATGCCCAGAAATGGCTGATCACCAAAATCTACAAAGTGATTTGTGTGCCCCTAACATTTCTGTTAAATGTGTTTACTTTTGGAAGTATCTTACTCACAGTTAAAAATGTCGATAGTTAAATAGTTTGACATTTTTCTCAAGATAACAAGATCTAGCCTACCATTTGAAAAAAAGCTAATTTTGCTAATCACCTCTTTAATAACGGAAAGCTTTTTGGATTCCAATAGCAGTGAAATATTTTTTTCAAAAAAAGACACTTGACAGTAATACCAGAAACGTTTTATAGAGGAGACACGCCACTCAATCACACCCTCAGTGTAACTCTATGGAGAAAGCCCGTAACAGCAAAGATGGCGGTAATCCCGCCTCTCCCGCCACAAAGCCAATCTTCTACCTTTAACAGCCAAAGCGGGAATCATATTTCAGCCCATGGTGTGGTTTCAGTGACGGGTTTGTTTTACTTCTGCATATGTGTGTTAGTAGTGACGCATGCACAGTAGAAGTATAAACACTCTGGAAAAACACTTTTTAAACCTTATTTTGGGGCAAAGTCATCAAACTTTTTCAGATTATTAGATTTTACTGCTGATACTATTCATGTAGTTCTTATGTCCCAGTGAAAGTGCAGTTCTGGCTTTCTCCTCATTCATTCAGAAAGGAGCCTAGTCTTGTTACTCCGAAATAGTTGCTCGGTGCCAAGATTGCTGCCGAGTGGCAGGACTTGCCTATAAGGACTTAACGTCCACTGTATTGAGTGATCCATTTAGGGTTTTTTACTGAAAATGTACAAAAAATTAGCAGGCAAATTTAAAAAAACATGCACCATATCAAAAAGCTAACACTAACTTCCACAATAAAGCTTTGGTGCTAATAAGACGTGTAAATAATGGTGACAGTTATTTAAGCAAAACCATGGTTAGCAACCTGCCAACCTAACCAATTAGATTGATGAGTTTTGTTTTTATGCCAGCACTAGCAGTTAGCACTGAGTTAAAGACCTTCAATATGGCCACCAAAAAGAGTTTTAGGGCCTGTGTCCACCAAAGCGTTTTTTGACAGCTGAAAATGCCAGCTGCTTTCCTGTAAACGCCCAGCAGGGAGCGCTAGCAAGCGTTTTTGAGGCGCAGGTTATTTTTCCAAGTTCTTTGGTAGCTATGATAGATTTGTTGCAAGTAGTCCTACCTGACTATACTGGATGTAAAAATGTCAACAGAGTAGAGTCCTTGCTCTGGCCCTTGCTCTGTATGAAGAGGAGGCGGACTCGCTGTATGTGGGTTCAGGAGATTTTTGTGGGCGAGGAAACATCTCGGCAAGTACCACTGTTTGGTTAAATAGCTGAGGCTGGACGAAGCCCGATTCCAGGATATTAACCGTTGCTTCGGTGTGGTATTTGTCCCGCCCTTCCTCTACTGTGATTGGACAGCTGAGTAAGACGTGACGAGTGCAGCGTTTTTCCCAAAGTTGAACATTTT
Organism: Lepomis gibbosus; assembly: GCA_029875015.1. NCBI lineage: Eukaryota > Metazoa > Chordata > Actinopteri > Centrarchiformes > Centrarchidae > Lepomis > Lepomis gibbosus. The sequence continues at coordinate 29,579 of JAPMOB010213502.1, read as the reverse complement.
TAAACTCTCGGCGACTGGGAAAAAACTCAGCGCTGAAAAGATACTCAAGCGCCTCGTCACGCTGCTGCTGTACCAGCTTGTAAAAATGCGGCGCTCCCATTGCAATGAATTGAAAAAAAGACGCTGGCGTCAGAAAAAAATTTTTTGGTGGACACTGGCCCCTTATAACAACATCAGTCTTACAAGACGTGTAGTTTTAATATCATTTCAGGTCATTAATTCTCTTCACCAAATCAGAGATGGGGACTCGAGTTAGAGACTCGAGTGCGACATCAGACTCCACTTGAGACTCGTCCTCAAAAGCCTTCAGACTTGACTCGGACTCGAGGTGCAGGACTCTTGAACAATGTTTATTTTTCAGATATGTTTGCTGTTATTCCCTCCCTCCGTTATAACCTGCCTACGTACTACGTAGCACCTGCTGCGTGGCGAGAAAGAGGACAACAAACACAGCAGCTGCTGAGCCATTCATCATAAACTTTGGCTTTAAAACTTCATACAACAAGACCCAAACAAAAAAGCACTGTACGCAAATAGGTTGGTAACTTGTGGTGAGTAAACATGTTCAACTCAGCATTGGCCATCTAACGTTAGCTTGCTTCTTGCTTCAGCTACGACCTACGAGAGGTTAACTCCGACTGTCGTTCGATATGAAAAGATGAATGAGCGTTTGGCAAACTTGTAATGGTCGATTAACGTAATCATTTCCGTCCTGCTGGCTGCCATCACGTTAATTATTACCAATGGCTAGAAAGAGGTTGCAGGTTCATTGTTGATCAATTGTTGATCATATAACCTTAGAGTTTTATTTAGTTATAATGTTACACTGGTTTGAGAGTCTGCAGGGTGTGTTGACTTACAGTAGTTTAAGCTGTCATTGATTGCATTGCACATTATGGTTGTGTTCTGTAAGTTAAAAACAGGTTACAGCTTTATTGTTGACCTTGTAACTTTACAGTTTTATTTAGTTATCTTTACACTGGGCTGTCCTTAATTGTAGACACATTGTACATTAGGCTAGATGGTTGTGCTGTAAGTTAAAAACAGACAGGTTTATTGTAACATCACAGTTTTATTTAGATAATGTTACACTGGGTGCAAGAGTCTGGGGAGTGTTTTGACTTACAGTATTTAATAAACCGTCAGTAATTGCATTGCACATTACATGGTTGTGCTCTGTAAATGAAAAACAGGTTACAGTTACAAAATTCTTTATAGCTATGCAGTTTTATTAGCAACCTGGATTGAACGCTGCAGGTGATACAACATTCGTAATAACCACGAGACTTGAGACTTGACTTGGTCTCTAGCTCGGAGACTTGAGACTTGACTTGGACTCTAGCTCAGAGAATTGTGAGAATCTCTGCATCAAATGTGTCGTAAGTTTTTCTCAGAAATGTTATGCAAAAAATGTTAGTCTATTACATGAACTACAGAATTAATTTTGAAGGGCCTTGATGAACAGTTTTAGTGTAATTTGGGAGGGGGTTCTTCCTAATGCTTCCTGAAAAAGTAGTTCATGGCCACCCAAAAAAACAATTTTTCCACCCAAAGTTCTTAAAGTGACTTAAAACCTTAATAAATCTCAGTGTTTTACTTTCACTTGAGCCATCATGTTGTGTGAGAAGGGTAGATTTGACTTTTGGAAAAAAAAAAAACCTTCAGTTACAGGAGTTGATGGAATAACTCAGATGCTATTAAAAACACTCTCCCAACTCACTAGGTGGGCATGAGTAACCTCTTTAAGCACTGGTAAGTAAGGATTCTTAATACTATGTGACCTAGTTCTCACACGTGTACTGTAGCTGTCACAGAATCAACCCTAATTTCTAAAGCAAGCTACTTTTGACAAAAAGGGAGGAGAAATCCTTTGCCTGGAGCGTTTGAAGTGAACATGTGAAGATTTCCTCCCAAACGAGATATCCACTGACAACTGAAGCCACATCAAAAAGAACGAAATTAAAACAAATGATGGCAATTTTCCATGGAAGGTAGGTGTGTCTTAATTCTTTGGCTGACAAAATGTTTTAAATGCTTCGGGCTTTAGAGATATTACCTGTTATCTTCCTGCTGGTATGTATACAAAGCAGGTTGTTATTGAAAAGTGTTACTAGATAAAAGTCAAAGTCAGTTCCTGGAACTTGGAGCTCCATATGTAAACTTTCATTAGCAGAGTGAGATATGGACCATGGGAGAAAAGAAAACAGGAACACTTCTACATTGGTTCGAGTTCAAAAGCATCAAAGTAAGTTGTGTGAGTTAAAACAGCTAGACCCGAAACACGATATGTTGTTGTTCGGTTTGATAATTTGATGTGTAAAACTTTGGGCTCTTGTTAATAAAATTACAAAGAGTAAGGTCTAGACCAGCGCTTCACAAAAAGTACAATGAGAACTTTTGTTATGAATTGGAGCTACATGAATAAAATGTAAGTGAATTGTTGTTGTCTGCTCATTTTCACATGTAAATAATGAAGAAATTTCTCTCTCCCTGACTTTGCCCATCTGCAGCCATGTGTGTTAAGTGTCACTAGCAGATGTAGAATGCCCAATGAGAGGAGTGCAGCAAACTCCATGCATTAATCTGCAGAAGACAAGGTCAATTGAGACCTAAAGACGTGGATACCATTAAATTACTTAAAGTAAGTTAAGTAACAGCACTTACATATGGAGATAACGGCTCGCTTTTTCAGACAGTCTCTCCTTAAGGCCAATCAAAGTGTTTCACTCAGTTGTTCACATGAAAAACGTTGGAAATGGTTGTGTCAAGAATGAAAAACAGAGAGCTCATGAGAGAAGTTCAAACCCTGGCTCCTTTCTCACCTCCACACAGCTGACCAGTCATGTGTGTGAAGGTTGGATTGTCAGTTTGTGAGCAATTTTGAAGAAGCATACAGGCCATTCACTGAATGTTTTAATTTCAACAGACAGGTGCTGTGTAAATAATAATCTCTTACATGAAGTATTTTGTACTTATTAAGTGTTTACAAGATTAACCTAAGAGCCTCAGTGGCGCAAATCAGAATGAAAAATGTCAAGGGAATTTATTCAAGCTGACACATGGGTGGTGTGTTTTTATTGGAATATTAAAGGCCTGTCTCTGCAGCCAACAGCAGACAACACTGTCACATCTAGGAAGTCTCCTCTAGATAAATAAAGTGTGCTCAAACACACACTAAGGCAGCAAGGCTTCACTGACAGACTCAGAAAGAAAGAAGTGAACACTCAGAGGAAGCCAACAGAGGTGATAACACCGTTTGTTTCTGCCTCCATGACATGGGAAAAGATGGTTCATTGACTAATGCTCTACAATAACACGCCACTACACACGCACTTATACACTACGTGAAGGTCAGAGGGCAGAAGAAGAGAGAAATCATTACAGACACTGACCCACACAAACGGGTGATTACCACCACGGTGGAGCTGCGTGGATCGATGCGGAACAATTCGCTCCATTATCAGGGTTGGGTAGTCGGACAACAAATTCTGTGGTAAGTAACAAGATCGCAGCAATTGGTATTATAGCTGCCATGTGGGGAAATATCACCGACAATGACATAAGAAACAAAACACATGAATTAACTGAATACAAGGTTGAGTGTTGAGGAGTCAGGAGTCTGACAGCTCAGCTGTGAGGGATGATGCTGTGCGTTCGTGGCCTATCTGGAAAAAAACTAAGGAAATGAAGTGGTTTCACAAGCTCTTGAGCCAGATAATTACAGGAACATTCTGGTTTATTCAGACCTGGGTATTACTTTTGTAGTTCTGGCCATCATGATGACTGCTCAGGAAAACTTTCAGTATTATCATGGCTGTAGCAAACCTGGGGGGGTGCTTTGCATGCTTTGTACTTTTAGACAGATTCCAGTATGTTTTGTCTTCTTTTGGGTGAAATCCAAATGATTAAAACATTTTAAAGACTTTACTATGTGGTATAGTATTTCTAAAATTTTACACAGCGCTGAGTACAGTAGGTCTGAGTTGAAGATGGTCTGTAAACTGTGATGGATGTTTACAATGGGCAGTTTGGGTAATAATTTTAGCCTTCACCTTTGTTTTCTCTTCAAAATAAGTTTGGCTACTGACATTCTGGGATGTACTTTTCCTTTCTGTTGTTCTCATTACTCTTTGTTTCACCACATCCTTGTTTACATCACAATAAGTAAATCTGAGTTGACTTGAACACAGTTCCAGTTGAACTGAGAGGGAGCAGAGGCGCGATGGCTACAGGCGGGTCAGCGGGTTAATCACACTTGACTCAGAGCTCATTGCGATTGTCTGAAACACTTTAGACATTGAGTGCAGACCTTTCAGTGAAAATCCCATTAACCTGGCGAAAAGACTATTTAAACACGGTGACTGGAGAACCGATTAGGTTCAATTTGAGATTCCCGCTAAGCAGTGCATGGCACTCAGCCAGAGTCAGAGCTAAAATACAGTGAAATTCAGTGTGTGAACTTGAGCCAGGCCTGAAAGGTAACTCATCACTGAGCACAGCACCAAATCATAAGGCTACGCCTCTGCCTTGCACTTCATTGAAATTTCTTTTCCTGGAAGTTGTTATTATACTAAAGTAAATAGTTTTTAAACCAAAAGAAAAGCTTACCTGATGTGCCTTAAATGCATCATCTTTTGTCTTGAAATAAAACTCACTTTCTTTGGAAAATGGGCAGATTTTTTGTAATAAGATAAAAGAAGAAAAAAAGAGGATGAAGACAAACAAGAGGAACTAAAGGAAAGATGGAGCAGACAGACGAGGAAAAGGTGGCATCCTTGGGAATAAAAAAAAAAGGAGGTGGAAGAAGTCTTGCTGAAGGATCTGTGCCTACAAACTCAAACATCATGTAAAGCTCAACGTTTGCACCACTGCACTGCTGCTCATTGCATTAAGGTTACAGAGTCGAAGGTAAGCAAGGGAGACCTCATGCGTTTCCTTACACTACGATAATCACATGCCACACAGCATCGATTTGACATAGAAAAATACAAGAGGGCTAACAAAGGTAGGCTTGTATGCTAATACACCGGGGGCCTTTTTCACCCTTGCCTGTACAAAACAAGCTACACTCTGACTCACTAGCTCGGTGGATGACACACGGTCCTGATGACACATTGTCAGCGCTGGAGGATAATGCTGAATTTAAGCGATAGGGGGATTCATTGGGGTTTTAGAAAAGCAAAGGTTTCTCAGGAGTGCAGATGATTGTTTTAAAACGTTTTAAATGTTTGTCATTCATTTAGCATCAGGTGACTAAGGCCATGTAATCGTGGAGAGAATAAGGTTATAGGGTTATAAAGCAGGAAAGGTCAGATATTCACCGTTAAATAAGTGACATCTGCAGAGCTCTTTTAACCGTGACTAGCGTGGAGATTTTGTGTAATTTTAAACAGCAAAATAGGGTCTTCAAGTCTTCAAGAAGAGCTTCTGAAACAACTTTTAGGCAATAATGAGATTCTCTGTTGAAAACCAGACAGATGAAATGGCTCAGTGCCTTTTAACAGGTATGAAAAAGGCAAACTCATACAGTTATATTTTCAAACAATTCATTCATTCATTCGGAAAATGTTATAGCATTTAAAAAAAGGCAGATACATGGGTCTCAACCTGATAATTCGTCAACTACAAAGAAACAGTTAAAGAACTTATGATTGGTGAGAACTCGCACGTGAGACAAAACGTGCAATTTGATCTGTGACATTTCTCTTTAAATGAATGATGCAACATGATTTCAAAATCCTGCATCGGTTTTCCAGACTGAGCTATGACTTGCAAACTTTGTCACATCAGGGAACCTTTGTGAGCTCACTTTTGACACAGCAATGCTTTAATTTTAAAAGAACAAATAAGTGATTGCAGAGAATGTAACACTGGCTGTAAGTCTAGAAGACACTCTCACTTTCAGGTATCACAGCTGAAAAACATTCAATCTAATGAGAAATATGGCTGATGTGTTAATTGTCTCAAAAACATGACTTTACCTGAAAGCATGCAATTAAATGAAGATTAAAAGTGCCCCGTGTGAATTCCTTTCTACATAATCAAACTAAGGTGGAGGAGGAGGGGAGGTCGGTGTGTATGCAAGGCCCTGACAGCCTCGACAGTTGGGACGGGCGACTGCCAAGCTGCAGCTAAATATACACAGGGGTCAGTCTCTGGCAGTTCCTCAGCTTTGTCAGAGCAGCGCTTCAGGTTTTCTGATAAAAGGGGTTTCTGCTCGTTGAAGTCGAGTGACAGTTGTGACAGGGGAGAGGTCGCGGGTTTGGGACCTCTGTGTATGTGTGCGAGGACCTGACCTGTCGGAGGTTGATAGGCACTAGGCGATGGAGGGGGTGGGAGTTGTCACAGAGGTCCCCAGATATCCAGCCAAAAGCACAAAGGTTGTCCCGTTCTGTCCTGCCTAGGATTTGTGGGGGGTTTGTGTATGTGTGTTTTATGTGTACACTACAAAAAAGCAATCCTTTTCTTTTTCATCAGAAAATATTAAAAGAGAAACTCAACTCAAGTCAGTGACACAAATTCACATGATCCAACTAAAATAAAATGTATCTAACGTAGTGTCATAATTAATAATAATGCAGAAATATGTGGTGTCAGCTTCTGTATGATGCTTTTCTCTGTTTTAAATTATTGTAAAGGTATTTGAGTTTGGGGGTGTTGCTATGATAAAACAACCAAACTGAAGACTTCATCACAACAACAAAAATAATGATTAATATATGACTATTATACTACTATTTTTATTTTAAAAAACACAAACCTCAGAGATTTACATTTTACGGTGGACATTTTTTGCAGTGTGCATCTGTGTGTATACATTTCCCTGTGTGCGAGTGTGTGTGCGTCAGTGGAGCATTGATGAACTCAGCACAATGTTGAATGGGACTGTTTTGGCAGCTGAGACAGCGGGGCCGAACCTGCGGGTCAGAGATAAACGCCCCTCGCAGCTCAGAGCCGGTGAGAGGACGTCCCATCAGAGACGGGGAGACAGCACAGGAAAACAGCTCGCTGAGGGGGGCCAGCGATGGACGCGAGGTTAGACGTGCGGGTCTGTGAACTCAAGGTTGCTAGTTGAAATCCCGGTGCTGGATAGGACTCTCTTCCCTCCCGAACAACCACAAGGACAGATATTTCTGACACGTCTTTACCAACGAACAAATTCATCTTCCTACTCTATCAAAAGGATAAATTATTGCGCATCAGTCCTGCGCATGTGCAACTCTTTCATCATCAACTCCAGAAAAAAAACATGTTATATCTTCTTTACCACTTGCCCTGGGCAATAATGCAATTCTTATTGTTGAGCCTTGAGGTTGATATGCCACTCCGATACTGTAGTTGGCGCTGTGGACAAATCTACACATGGCACCACCCAGAAAGTTGATTAATGCAGGAAAAGCCGTGTGTCTCTTCACACTTGAAGCAAACACATTTCTTATACTTGCTTCTTCTCATCTTCTAAAAACAGTGGCGGTTTTATGGTGACGGTGCATGACTGCATGAGTGCGGTGCAAAAAACATCCAGAGGTCACAATTGCATATTCATACCAGATAAAGATATAAAAAAAATGCATCTGAAAAAGTCCCCTTACCTATGGCTTACAGACAGATGTAACAGATTATGAAATGTTAGAGGGAAAGAACCACTTAAAGTCTTGTTTACTTGTAAAGGTCATCATGTTGGTCTAGTTCTTCTAAGCAGGCTTTATGACTCACCAACAGGTTGAGAAACGCTGATCAACAGTACAGTGAACATAAATGAACTTGAACCTGTGATTCAGTCACCAGGAAGCAGCCTAATCACCGCGAGGAAACGATAAGGTTGGTGCTTAATGTTTGCAGCAGGAAGCCGGGCGGAGGTGACCGCTGCGTTTAAACACGCAAACCTGTCAAGATTCAATCTGCTCTTGTTTTTCCTCGCAGTGGCCTTCTCAAGATGAGAGAAAAAAGGCCTTGGAGAGTCACTGAGTGGAAGCTTGGAGCTGCATTTAGGAAGGAAGTGAGAATACGGTACGACGGGCAGACAAAGGTTATTACTTCAGTGTAAAACAGAGGGCTTATGATTGGTGGCTCTAAATCACTGAGCTCAGCAAACCCTCACAGAGTGAGCTGAGGTAAAGCCAAGGAGCAACATGTCTACAGCTTCAAGTGTCACTTTCTACTAAGGCATCCTTGACCAAGACAGCTGCGATGTTGCTGTTCTGCAGCTGTGCATGACCTCTGTCCATTCTTAAAGTGGGACACATGAAGGGAAATTTTTGCTTTGGCAGTCAATCAAGTGTCAGATTATTGCTAAACGTCTTTTTATAGTCGGTTTTTGCAATGACGGCAAAGTTCGTCGGTGGCTTTGTTGCTCTGACCTGCTGCTGATGATACAGTAGCCACAAATTAAAGTTGCAGAAAGAACTGAAAAGCTTTGAACGGCAAGACTTAACCTCACACCCTCCGTCTATCTGACAGACAGAGAGCCTGCTCATGAAATGTGGGAGTGTAGAAACCTGAAAGGTGACAAAGGTGAAAAGTTCAGTGGCTGCTCCGTGGTGGATTTATTGCTGACAGTGTGAACACAGACTGAGACACAGCAGTGCACCATCTGACAGATCACTGAGAGTGAAAAAGGAAAAAAAAAACTCTTGCCATTCCATAAAAAATAGAAACAAATGGTTTTGAAATACAGCCTGGAATAAAGTCAGGAGGGATCTAAAGACTCTGAATGACCTGATCATTACACAGAGAATATGGCTTGCCACATTCTCACTTATTTTAGATACTTATAAGCCAGAAGCTACATTGAGAATAGAGACAGTTTTTAGTCAAAAGAAGAGTGTGTGAGTGTCTACGTCCTGAAAGTGATGACAACCCAGAAGAACTGAGAGAAAAAATACGAAGCAGGAATAACGTGACTTAACTATCTCTTTTGTTGTTCCTTCACGTAAGACAACAGCATCTCAGTTCTGGCAGGAAATTGCATGGAAGTTCCAGATATTCAGATATTTTGTAACACGCATTCAACAAGCTGAATCCAAACATTCAGAAACACCAAAATGCTGGAACAGTTTTGTAAAAACAATCATTTTCTGTGGGCTGTGAAGCAGTAGAACCCTAGTTGGGTTTCAGACTTTAATTGCCTCCCAAGTTTCTTTTTAAGCAACTGAAATAATTTTATAATAATAATCAGATCAATGTAGGGGGGGATTAAAAATTTCAGATGCTGTCTTCCTGTGCCAGAGCCAAAAACAACAGATAGAAAAATGATTACAACACCGGCGACAAGTGCGAACGAGGTCGTCACCTTTGTGCAGTTGACTTGCAATAACAACAACTTTTAACTAGGCATATTTCTTCTATCAACATGAGAAACATTAGCTGCTTCTAGTATATGCACTGAATATTTAAATGGTAACAAAATCGCCATTCAGTTTTATCTTAACAGAGAATAAATGTGAGCGTGTGGCAGGGCTTCGCTGAAAAACTGCATACCTGCACAGCAAATCTCTCCTCTGTAAATAACAGTTAGAAAAAAACGAACCCCAGTGTGCAGCAAATAAAGAACCACAAACATGTTTGGGGGGAATTATCCGACTGCCATGGCGGCTGCATTACACCTTTCATCTCCACGTTAGAGAGAGTGGATTTGGCTTTCCATCATGAGGACAACACAAACTAACTCGGCGAGAATGGAGCAAGGGTTTGATCTTCCCCGCGGAGAGAGGCCGCATCCGAGCAGTTAGCAAAATGAATTGAATCAGCTGGATTAACGGCACCTGTAAAGACCTGTCAGGTAGATTTACAGGCCCCGCTGATAAGCCGGCGGCGAGGGATAAATACGCCTGGTGTCCCATCGGCTGCCAGCCAGTCAAAAGAAACCGTCCACCCCTCCCTCCTCCTCCCTCCCGGTCTCTCTTTCCTTTTTCCCCCGGAGCCGCAGACACCTCCACCTTTGATAAGGTAATAACATCAGTCTTGACTCGGGCTGCAGAGGTGAAAGCTGACTGCAGGATGGTGGAGACACGCTTTCAGGGTGATGAATGCAGTCAAAAACAGGCGGACTGTGTGTGTTGATGCCTGTTTGGATATCAAAGGCGAACGCAACCCTCACTGTCAGGTGGAAACCTTATATCATGGAAATGTCAGGTTTTCAGAGGGTCTAAAAAAACACATTTGTCACATACAGTTCTGTTTTTATGAGTTTATCCAATAGAATTTAATAAGGCTTTATGAGACAAAAATGCCTTACACACTGGGGAGCTTGTTTTGCTAAACACATTAAAATAATGAAAAGAGGAGTTTCATCCCGGACCATGCTACTGAGGACAAAAGGTTGTGTTCTCGGTACAGATTTTATACAACCTGAGCAGGAAATACAGTCTTCAATAACACATATTTTACAAACAGTAGGTGTTTTAAGATTGATATGAGAACATTTAAATGTTTTTAGGCATAAACTTTAATTTATTCAATTTCACAGAAAATAAAGTTTAGTGAATAACTAAATATAGAAATGTTTTGACAGCATTTTCAGTGGCTACACAAATAATTCTTCACAATATCTCTGCTTTACCCATGTTTGCAAGGTTTCACGTAATAACAGAGCTTCCTGATGTGTCTGGAAATGTATGTTCAGGGTTTTTTGTGTTGTGTCACACTGATCCAGGAAGAGAACTGAAACTGAAATGCTTGGACACAGTTGGTTCCATGAGAGCCCATAGCTGGACAGGGAAGCCTCAGAAAGCAGTTGCTGTGTTTGGTGCATATCTTTTTTACTAAAAAGGAACAATTTATATATATATATAGAAAAGTAATGATAAGTGGTGGTGAGAAAACAAAAGCGTGCATATTTGACCTACCATGTATTTGGGTAAAATTGGCAAAATCTTGAACAAAACTACAACTGCTTTACCTGCCAATAAAAATAAAATCACAGCGTTATTCCCCTCTTAATGCATTAAGTTGAAATGTTAAAGACAAACCCAACACTACATAAAATATGAAACGTCGAGCTGCATGACATTTAGAACTGACTTTAACTTTTCACAGACAAACACCAGCTCTGTCAAAAGACAACTCCCGCTGTAACACTCACTCTGAGGTCATGTGAATCAGTGACAAGCTGCAGAGAAAACTCTGCACCGTGGAACTCAGGGGTGTTTCTCTCTAACCCCTCTTCACTGTGTAAGAACTGACATAGAGAGTAAGCAAAGCATATAAGAATCAGAGGTTAGAAACTGGTAAAATGCACACGGCGGGAGTGAAAGAAAGCAAGAGACAAGAGTATATAAACTTAAAACCTTCTTTTTTTGCCAGGCTTTTGGTTAGAATATTTTGACTATAATTTATAATAATCTTCTTTCACAATTTTTCTATGCCTATAAAGCACCAACTTGTGGGGAAGAAAATGCACAAAGTATTAAATAATTCCACATTTAGGTACCATGTGTACAGATTTATGATAAATGGGGTTCTCAGTTCTCTTAGATCATCCTGAACAAACACAAAACTTAGATGCGTCTCTGCTGAATCCCTGATTAGCAGAGGGTATTGGAGCAGCCTATCTGTGAGTTCATTTCACACGTGCTGTAGTATATCCTCCCAAAGCTAACATCAAACCTTCACCTCCTCTCACAGCTGGACCTGTTCTTGTGTGGCCGACCTCAGTGCCTTCACCTCACAGAGCGTATTTCTTCACAGCTCGAGAGATACGACTCGATGAAAACTTTTTAAGGTTGCTTTATGCGTCAAGTGTAGAAACTCACCTCTGAGTTGACGTTAATTGAAAACATCAGTTCACTTCATTTACAAGAGGACTGTAAAAAAGCTCTCGTGGCTGTGACTTAACAGAACACAGGAGGATAGCATATCCTGCCTGTTTGTTTAAGTATGTGAAAGCAGTTTATGACGGTCAGTTACTGAGTCCACTTACTCCATCTGATTTATGTCCGCAGTGCGGTGAGGCTTCCTGCAGGAGGGACTGAGATGCGACAAGCTGCATCCATCCAGGGCGACCTGGGACGGAGTCCAGTGTCGGCATGTAGGCCACGTCCCTGGTGAACATGTTCTCATGGTGAGGTAACCCATGATGTCACCGCTGTGAGCTGCAGGTGGAGAACGGACAGGGGACCAAAAAAGAGCATGAGTTTCTTTCTGTCTTTTTTTTTTTTTTCCTTTTTGCACGTGTTTGCACTCAACCCAAAGCACAGAGAGCTGGCTCACAAAAGCTTTCAAACTTTTTAAATATATATTTTTATTGCTGTCAGGTTTGCTGTATGACTGAATGTTTACATGGTTGTTGGGCGTCTTTTCCGGTTGGACAAATCCCAACTCATTGCTGCTGGCCAAAATGTGATGTTTTGTTTTTCCTTGGGATTTTAAAGCGAAGGTGATGTCTCATTTCCTGATTCATGTCCACGTTATTGATGGAGACAGGCAGTTCGGTTTAGAAACATCTAGTGATATACGATCCGGCCAAAAGTGTGGGCACATCAAAATTAAGCAAAAGCTCAATAGGAAAAATTTAACCAAAAGAAAACTTTTTGTGGTAACAGCGTCCGATACCTTTGTGATGAACGGGTATAGTGACAGTGAGCCGTAGATCTTTAACTTTTAAAGCACCAGGGTTTTCCATTAATGCCACAAAAGGATTTTCAGCACTGTGCCCTGAGGAATCCTCCCAGTACAATCCCAAAATGATATAAACCCTGACTTTTTGTGACAGCATGCTGTACGTCATGTGAATTAAACAGCCGTACTAACAATCCACTGGCTTGGATTTCACCAAATACTGCATGATGAGTACCTGTGCGTGTTTGAAAGTACAAGTGAAGCTCAACATCCTAAACCCTCAAAGGACCATTGCATGGATACAGGGGAAATTCCACCAGAGCATCGCTGGCATGGCTGCACTCTTCTCAGAGCTATAGGGTTTAATGTTTATCCATATTCCCCGCTGGTCTGGAATACTATATATCTGTAAGAGGTAATGTTTTTCAAAGCCATGACCAAATGTGTTTAGATTGGCTGTAGAAAGCTCCTTTAGATTTAACACAGGCTATACAGGCTGATAGCTTGTCCCAAAAAATATATTCCATGAGCAAAACGGCTCCCAATAAAGAAGTAAATTTAATGAATATTTACATAAGGCTGGATAGATGTCAAACTTAAGGGAATTCACAGAGTCGGGACACAGATCACTCACTAAACTCTGTGTAGGGGCACTGTGTTATGTTAGAGAGCCTGCATGTGTGGTACCAAAAGAAAAAAGAAGGTAAAATAGTCAGATATAAATCCTTTATTTAAGAAGGCACTCCCATAAACAAAAAAAAAAAGATTAAAAGACAAATTTACTGCCTCATCGCACAAATTGAGTAATATCAGGGATGTTGATCAATACACGTACCAATGAATGATTGATTACTTGACTAGAGATTTCAGTGGTGAACTTTGTCTCAAGACATATCAACCATGAAAATGACTTCTTCTCAGAGCAAAAAGAAAATTTAGCACCAGTTTTAGCACAGCCATCTACTTCTGCTACAGTATCTCTGCCATTTCTGCCGTTCATATCATCAAAATGAAACTTACATTTTCACAGGCCACCGTAGCTCAGAGAATAAGTTAAGGGTTAAGAGTGTGAAAGAAAGTTTTGCCAATTTTGTGGCAGCACCTGCCTGTCGATGACATTTACTGCAAATGTACACCAAGGCAAGTAGATTTACACTGGGGTTCAAAACTGGGGTGCAAATGCACTTGTCGCACCTTTTATACATTTATTCAATAGCAGGTGCATCTTAATTGTAAAAATGGGACAACAGGCAGCAGACAATAAGTGTCACCTCAAAGTGTTCTAAGATATAATATTTCATAAAAAATCTTTGAAATCCGTTTCCCCAAAACACAAGTGGGTCAAAACTAGAATCAAGGGCAAAGCCATCATTCATGTTTGCTTACAAATCATATAACATTGCATATCGAAAATCGAGCGCTTTTCTGCACCTAAATGCACTTTCTGACAGATTCAAGCACCCGTGGCTGCTAAAAGACCAGTTTTCGAAAAAAATGTAACCTCTTGGATTTAGAAACTGGGGTAAAGAAGCCTGAAGGTTAAAAAGGTCGACTTGTCCAGGGGATTAAAATCTTAAAATTTGAGAACAGTATGCAAACATTTATTCACCTGTTGCAGGGATAACCTCCAGTATCCCTTGAATAAAGTACTTTGACCAAATCTACATTATCAGAGCAGCTGCATAGGAGCCTATAGTAACAGTATGATCATTGTTGTAGAAGCTCAGATGCACTCAATTGTTTAATCTTGGAAAAATCCAGAAAACAAAGCAAAAAAAAATAAATCAAGATTTCTGGCCAGGAAAAAAGAACCATGCAGGCTTCATCAGCGCCAGCGATCTCCGAAGACGCTGATAGCTGAGTGTCCGTACTTGTGCTGACGAGACGGGGAAGCTTTGTAATGCAGATGGCGAGGCCTATCGACTGTCACCTGTGTGAAGCACTTTAACTCCTGTCGCTGAAATGAGCCTTTTCAAGAGGCGCATTGTGATGTGTATCGGCCGACACGGCAGATTGGTGATGATTGCTCTATTGTGGCTGTCAGCTAGTGAGAACAAGGTATTCGTTCTTTGTCACAGCGACGTCTCCTCTCTCATCTCACCAATGAGACCCCCCCTCCTTCCCCCTTTGCCAAACCCCCACCCTCTTAACCTCTTGTCTTGATTTGGAATTACTGTTCAAAGGCATGGTTTGCTGGTGCAGCCTGCCAATGAGGAGAGATGTGGCAGCCATATTTGCTTCCATGTAGCCATTAGACTGCTGCTTTTGGAGCAATCATGATATTGCATGGTTTGACTTATTTGATATAATTTTTAGGGTGATTTTAACCCTACCTATTTTGGGCACCACGTAAAAATTAACTTTACTCTGGCCCATTTTTTCACCAAATTGTTTCAGTTTTCTTTCTATTGATCTAAATTGTATGAAGATGATGTGCTTTCAAATAGTGTCTTGCACACAAATATACCCAGTCAGCATGGTCTTAGACGCAACATAGATATTAATATAAGCTGCATGCAGAATTCTCAGACAGACAATCTGAACACCTGGGCAAATTACATGAAACTAATATATAAATACTAAGTGGGAAAAAAACATGTTTGATTTAGGTGAAGTGACCCTTTAAGACAGACATTTCCATCATTTTCCAGCTAAGAGTTGTTTTGTTTAAATGTACTGTGCACTTTCTGACAAATTCTGAAACCCAGACAAAGAAAACAGAAACATCTGAGGAGAGTTGTTGAAAGCACTGACATCTAATTTTGCCTGTGGATTAAATTAGATGTACGATGTTTGTAGTATTGCAAATTAACATAGAGGTGTGACTCTATCACCCAATCCTTAATGAATGCACACACTTATAGTTTCTATAGTACCTCATTTATTTCCTGACACTATAGCTGCATACTGTGTCCGTGTTGTGCTTTATTTTCCCCCCTTTTCTCCCATAATTCAGAAGTGAAAATACTTCCAGCCATTTGACACAATTAGACACTCTCTTCCCACCGCATCGCATCCCACTGGATGGCCCTCATTATCACGAGCCCTTGCCTTTTAGATAACTTATAATGAGGCCGAAAATGTTTCACATTTTGCTTTTTCTGTTACACCGTCAGTTCAAAGAGACCTACTTCAACCTAATTAGGAGTTCCAACCGCTGCAGTCAAATGCTTTTCTTGTTTCTTATGGGGTTAACAGTGGCGAGATGTAGATTTCCATAAGACAGGGTCTTAAGCCATTATGTTGAATCTGTGACAGATTTCACTGATGTCCAAGTCCTAAGGTATTGGTCTACTACAGTACTCAGAACTGTGCAGTCTGAAGTTACCACACTGTTAGTGAGCATATTGTTACTCAGATAATGTGAGACTATTTGCTTTTTATCCCCAAGATCAACTTTACATGTACATCTGTAGATCTCAAACTCAAATTTGGAATAACTGTGAACCTGTTCTCTTTCTTTGGTATGTTGTTGGATGAACAGCTGAGTTCCTTAATAGTCACCAAGGACCATAGATTCACAGTGTGTCGGTTTAATTGTCTTCCCATTTGTATCAAGCACCTGGTCAGAAATTTTGGATGTGTATACTCTCCCTCTTGGATGCAAAGCAGAAAATGGGAAGCATGTGGTAAGTCTCGCTTTCAAAACTGTCAAAGTGGACCTGACAGAATAGAAAAATATGCAAAGAACCTTTTTCCGGACATCTGCATATTAAATCTACATGTACTTACCCGGCACTCTTGCTAAGTGAATTAGTTACAAGTGCAACAGTAAACTAAGCCTATTCATCAATATAATTACAAGCAGTAGGAACTCAAAGGGTCCCAGAAAAACTGACTACTGATGAGAGCTACATTAGAAAAACAAAACAAGTGAAATGTAATAAAGCTTGAAAAAATAAAGTGTTCTTCTAGGTTTGCTCCTTGAGTGTCACTTTAGGACAGTGAACTGAAGGTGGCAGGTGGTAAGTATCAGAAGTGAAGTTTTGGTGACCACAACAGCAGGAGTCAAAACATATTTTAATTCAATTCATGGAACAAACATTAAATACTTTTCTGTGTTCTTCTTTGACATTAATACAAGCTAAGAAACTATGAAGAAGTAGCTGCATTTACTGTAACTATTAGGCCGGACTTGTTCTGTTCGTCTTTCTAAACATAAAGAACTGTATCAGTCTAATCAGCCTGTTCTCATCTCAGGCGTTATATACTACATACATGTTTGACAAAGCGTAGTTATTTCACACAATAGGTAACCTTCGGTGTCTGTGGGAGACGCCTCCAGACGCATCTGTATTTGACCGGAATTGAAAGTAGTGCTTCCGGATGTTAACTAGCTAGCTAGTAGAGGTGGGGGAAAAAATAAAATAAAAATCTATACAGCATAGTATCGCGATAAGTGTTGTGATAATATCGTATCGTGGGTCCTCTGTTGATTCCCACCCCTACTAGCTGGTATGCTAGCTAGCAAAATTTGTGTTTAAGACGTTGACAATCCCCCGAAGTGCCTTACCCTAACCTTAACCATCACAGAAGTCTGTGCGTAAACCTAGGTTAGTATCTTTTGTGTTGCAACACAAT
This sequence comes from Lepomis gibbosus, assembly GCA_029875015.1. Classification (NCBI taxonomy): domain Eukaryota; kingdom Metazoa; phylum Chordata; class Actinopteri; order Centrarchiformes; family Centrarchidae; genus Lepomis; species Lepomis gibbosus. The sequence goes on along the minus strand of JAPMOB010213502.1, from coordinate 12,440 downwards.
AAAATAACTAGGCTGTCTAAAGCGTGGATATATGACGCCTGAGATGAGAACAGGTTGGTCTACTTCTAGCCATAAACCCTTAGATTTTTGTAGTTGCTCTCTTAGTTTTTAGGTCTTATATTTGTACAGCTAATAAAATACGTTGCAACTCTCCTTAAGCTGTAAAGTAAATTTCAAAGACAGTGCTGCTGCCACAAGTTGAAAATGTTTAAAGTTGTCAAAGCTGTGAAACTGCAGTTTCAATGGTAAAAGGAGACAAACTGGACTAAAATTACGGAAAGAACTGCTATATTAGATGCTATAGATTTTTTATTTTTTTTAATCAATCCCAACCCATCAGCTTGTTTAATGCACAGTCACACAAAACGCAACCTGTAGACACAGGTAGTATAAATCCCTCGTGTCTGAACCAAGTTAGCATATATTGTATTGTAGGGAATGTACTGCAAAAGGCCAATTTCAGACATTCACCAAAAAATGAGTTCAGTCTCACACGTTCAAATGTCTTGGTGATATACAGTAATCTGGTTAGAATTAAATTTTCGTCGTCTGGAGAAACCTGACACCTCCAAAAAAGTGACACCTCCAAACTCGGAGCCGTG
>JAPMOB010213502.1:626-11802 GCA_029875015.1 Lepomis gibbosus | reverse complement strand
AAGCTCCACAGCACACTGCTGGTTTCAAGGCACTCTGAAACAGACCATGAAAAATCTTAACATACTGCGTCCAGCTCTCAGGACCCTGTGGATCAGCCGGCTGTCCACTCAGATAATTACAGCGATGAACTCGACCCCTCCGACCCCTCTTGACCCTCAACAGATCAGCTTTCCACTTGAGTAAGTTGTAGGTGTGTTTACTGGGCGCCAGCTTGTCCCTGTTAATAATATGAGCACTGAACCTTGCACCTCACCTGACTATCGTATCTGGGACAATAGCCAGCTTGAGAGTGTCAGCGTGTGTGTGTGTTTCCTTTCCCATAAGCTTGTTCCCCTAGCCGAGCCACAGAGCCTATAAAGCTGTCAGTGCATGTGTAGAACACGTCACCTTTGCCGGGGTTTCTCACACACACACACACACACACACACACACACACACACAGAGCTGCTGCATTATCACTCACACACACACACCTACACTCTGAACAAGTCACTGCTACACATGCACATGAGAGCACACAAGAAAAACAAAAGATGCTCACTTAACATCCAACATAAACCCACCGGTACACCTTAAGAAGTACATACACAGTCACGTGTCAGATTCACACACAGCAGAAAGGTCCAGATAAACACACTGTATTAACCTCTGCAGATTACTTTGGCTTCCTCTAATACGTTAAATTGGGAGCATGACAGTTTAAAGAGTCGTTCAGTTTATTAAGAATCACGAGTGTTTACACACTGCAGCTATTGGACTTTGTGTCATGAAGTAAACACCCAGATAGATGAGTCCAGGATGAACCAGGTTTTGTTTCCCGTCCTGTAGATATACTACCGCTACATCTGGAAATTCAAGTCTATCTCTTTTTTTTGTTAAAATAACAGATAGTGTTCAATTTTACACATAAACAGACATGTTGTCGTCTTGCTGATGTTAAAAATAAAAGATGAAAAGAAACAAAAGTACAAGTGTATAATAAAGCTGATTGTCATTTCCTCTGTGAAAGTTGTGATAACCACTGGAATTTCTTTATCTGTAAATCTCATCTTTGGACAATACTTATTCCTCTTCAGGGACTGATTGATGCTTCAGAAGCCCCAAACCAGTCGTGATCATGAAGACTGAAAAAACACTGAATAATTTGCAACATCACCTAACACTTGTACCTCCATCTCTCAATCTTCAAGAACATTGTCAATAATCATCCTCAACCTGTCAGTGACTGCTTTAATTCAGCCTGTACTCTGTTTATTGTCAGTTTTCTGTAACGCTGTCCTCTCTTTGGAGTTATCTGTTAAAGAACCATTAAGCAACTATTTCACCTTTAAATAACTTTAAAATCATTTTGTAGACTCACTTGTAATAGGGGAAATGGTGTCTCTTTTACCCCATTCAACGTCCCAAACGCCTGTGTTGAGTGGCAAAAATCCTCCGCAAGAGTTGCGTTTTTAAAAAAAAATTTTTATTGCGCTGCAGTACAGAAAAAACAGATTACAGGTACAATTTGTAAAACTGGGGATTACTCATAGGGATTACTTTAAGCAGAAAGTTTCCATTAAACAGAAAACGTGGTTCTTTTTGCCTCTGTGTATGTTTTTATATACAGTCTATGGTATGTACGTGTTTCTGTAAAAACACTTGTTGCAGACATTTATTGGCGTTTACAGCCAGTAGTGCTGAATGTACAGTATGTTACACCCACACCCCGTCGTGCAGATCTGTGCGGACTGGTTACAGCTCTCAGTGAGTGAACACGGCAGCTGACCGAGCACAGCTTTCGAGACCGACAGTGGCCAGATTGACCACTGGGAATACAGTACCGAGGTGGTTTTTCTGCTCGGTTTAGCTCTTGGCACCCCGGGGCTGAGCAAGCTAATTCAACCACTAACAGCATGGCTAACCGACCGAGCTAACCAGCCACAGATACAGGCAGATAGGCTACAGTTAGCAGTTTAGGAAAAAGTAAAGCTATCCATCAAGTTCTTACGTCCATCAAGAAGCTCTATGTCAATCATCCCGGTACTGCATTCCCTGTTGATCTTTGAGGCTGTGTTCGGTCCTGTTCATGCAGTGTTTACTGGGAGGCTGCTGAGCGAGGTTTTCATTGACCGTTGGCCCAGCTCCGGTTCCCATTCAGGCCCTGCTCAACCATGGCATCAGTTAGTGCCTAAACCTAAATCAGTAAATATATGCATGTCGACATACAGCTAGCAGGTAGGGTTAGGCTCCTTTGTGTTGCAAACGCCATTGCAAACTGCAGCGTATCATATACACGCAAAATTGACGTTTTGCCTACAAATATATATATATATATATATATTTTGAATATATATTTTGCCTATAAATATGTGATGGATGAGATGAGATTGGGTTGAACTTGAGCAACAAGTAAGGTTATCTGTCCATCAGGAAACTCTGTGAATCACAGAGTTGAGACAGAGCAGCCGGGGGACATCAGAGAGAAAACTACAAAATATTTTCTCCATTCTAATATTTCTACATATATGATTTTGATCATATACAAATATGATCAAAATCAGTGAATCAGCTTCAGCAGCAATATATTGAGAAATATTATCATTGGATACAATATACCATGCTTAAGAATGAGTCATCAACATTTTAAAATGATTTCCAAATGACAAACTCATAAATATCATTATCTGTTAAATATTATCTACTAAACACATTTTTTGTCATTGATGGGCCAGATACTGCCAAAGTGGTGTAGTGCAAAGCATAAAAATGTAATCATGGATTTGGATTTCACTGGAATGGAAGATTTTGTTATTCTGTTTCTCTAAAAATACACTAAGCAGAGAATGCATCTTTGATACTCTCGTCTTTTTTTGTTGTACTTGGATTACGTTACTGATAACATTTTTAAACAAGTGATCAATAACTGTACCGGATTACATTTTTAAAGTAATCCTCCCAACCCTGGTGGTGTGCCTATTGCTAGCTAGCCAGCCAAATAGCTATCTAGCTAGATAGATAGATGTTTATTTAGTCCTTGAGGAAATTAATTTTGTGTCATACAGCAAACGTCGGATAACCAACATCAACAGACCAATAACCAGACAACCGCCACAAAACGAACACCCCCCAAGTGCTATACAAATTACAATAAGGTGCAGCTCCCTCACAGCCCAAGATTTAACTCTTTTTTTATCTCATTGTTTGTTAAGATATCCAATACTAATGGGCACAAATGGCCCGGTTGGTTCGGAGATATGGCACACTAAACCTTCTGCCTGACAGCTCATACTCACCAAATAGGGGATGTGATACATCTCTAATAATCACCTGCCCCTTCCTCACCAGTTGGGACTCACATGTCATCGTCATGCTTGCTTGCTGTACCCCTGCAATCTTACTGGACATTAACTATCTTTTTCCAACCTGTTCTCCACTTACATGGGTCCTGCCGTAAACAACAGCTCCAGTAGCTTGGAAAATGGTGATATGGGGCACTGAATTTGATAAATTTACTGTGTATGAGTCCAGAGATGAGGCGAGAATTAGGTTCTGAAAAGAATAGGCGCTAGAGCAGAGTATTTCTTGGGACCAGGCCTCATTGATGAAAAACTACTTTATTTACTGATAGTGGTAAAACTGGAATTTTTATGGAAAAATAACTTTATGGTGTTTCCTGGTCAACAGATATCTTTACTTGTTGCTAAACTGCTAACTGTTGCTAACTGTAGCTCCTGTTAGCTTAGTTAGCCAGGGACCTGGGGGTCAAAAGCTCCTGCGCTTGAGGTGTAAACACCATCTTTAACAGGTTGATTTTAGGTTGAACTATTTGATCTGAACTCTTAAGGATAAGAGACACTCTTAACTCAAGAGACTATCCGAGTAAAAGAGGGTAAAGAAAAAAGGTTCAGGTTACAGATATTTTGTGTGTGATTTTAGCACTGTGTGGTGTGCAGTTTTGTACACAATGTATCAGCATGAATATCCACGTAAATCCTTGCATGGTTGTGTTTATGCGATATGACTGCATGTGTGTGAATGCTGTTCAGGCCCTGTGTGTGGGGGGGGGGGGCAAGCCAGCTCCTGGTCTGACAGGAGGATTATGGGAAACAGATGACTTACGCTTCTAATTTGCGGCCTTAAATTGCAAACAGAGTTTCAGGAGTCCAGGAGAGTTAAAAATAGTAAAGGAAAGGTGTGTGTGTGTGCGTGTGTGCAGTGAGGGTGGGTGGGTTATGCCACACAACCACACAAACACACACAGCCAGATCACCCCATGTTGGCTGCAGGTTCACCTAAACACAGAACGACAGGCTATACATCTACATTTTATGCGTCCAAACACATAGTGATGGAAACAGCAGGAGGATGAATATAACTGTCAGCATGAGAGGAAACTGTGCAACGGTCAAAGTTGAACTGCTCTGGCAGTAGATATTGCTAAAATGTCTGAAATTAGTGTGACAGCTCATTATTTATGGTATGTAAATATAAGAGCACAGAAAATGACTTTATTGCTCTTACCTTTTTTATTACCTCTTATTATCTTCTGGCATGATCAATGGTTCTTTACATTTTTTGTCATGATTAATCCAACTTAAAATTATGATATGAATCAAAGACAACTAGGCCCAGTTTGATCTTTTCATTATCAGCTTTATTTTTGCTGTTTAATTTAACCAAAATAAGCTTTACTGTACATTAAAGTTTTGAAGCAACAGGACAAAAGCAAATCTTGGATTAGAGTTCAAATTAATCTAATCTTGCATGGTTTAAGATTTAGATGTTTAAATTATTTATGTAGTGTGGTGTTCTGGAGCTCTAAATGGTCATTATACAGTCAGACAAGCGATAAGACTTGATGTCAAAATGCTCCCCTAAAGACAACAAAATAACTTTCTAAACATTAAATCTATGGATAATGTGTAGTCTGTTGCTCACATCATGCAGGAAGGACAAAAAATCCCACCGTGACAAAGCTCTGTTCCTGCAACACATTTGCCGTGAAGGTAAACAGCTGAGCCAGCAGCACATAAACCAGCACCTGTTGGCGATTAACCTTTTCAGCGAAGGTAGGGAGAGGAACGCACGGCTCCTGTGGCGAGCAGGAATGCAGCGCCGGGACATCGGAGACTGACCAGAGCTTTCTGACTCGGGAGAGGAAATACTCAGAAGACAGCTGGGGAGGTTTCACCTGGCACCTGTTGAGCAACCGGAGGACTTGCCAAAGAGACAGTCCTGCTGCTGGTTAGAGCTGTCAGTCATTGTGGGAATCGTGATCATATGGGTCTCAAGAGTTTTCAGTTTCCTTTGTTTTTGTTTTTATAAAAATTTATTGCACCTGCTCAACATGACAGCAGCACAATGGGAGCACTCAAGAATTTGAGGTCCAAGTTAAGACAGGAATCTATGTGATTTTTTTTTTTTAAAGGCAGACAGTAGAATTTTGGTGGTAATAAACTAAGCCAAGTTGTATAATCCTCATGTGAGATTGAATATTTGTGCGACACCTATTCTGGCAAAATTATTGACGAAACTCCTGGTTTATCATAACTTGTGTCTTATTTCTTAGTTTTGTTAGCCATTATTTCTATCTAAGTTAAGTAGGTCAGTTTTTTCTGTTTTAGCAGTGTCAGCATTTCCAGATCTCAGCCACAAACCCAATAAACCTACTTTTTGGGAAAAATTGAAACTAAAAGTTATATATATTCAGATATTAAAGGATGAAAGCAAGATAAAACCTATTTTATGATTATTGACATGATTTAAGACCACTTTTGTTGATGGTCTAGGTCTCGTCTCAGACTCGACCGCATTCGTACTCGGTCTTTTCTCGGTCTCAGACACTGAGGACTTGGGATTTTATTTCAAGACCAGTCAAGATATACCATATATATGCCATAACTTTTGGAATATCAATAAATTGTGCATTATCTGATTTATTCGTTACCATCCTTACTTTGATTGGACGTAAAACGTTTTTCTGCAACCAATAACCCTAATTAAAAATGTGTTGTTACCGTTAACCAATGCCCTCCCTCCCCATGGTGCCGATGCTTACGTTGCTTTCAGCTCTTAGTGTTTGTTAGTCCTGGTGTTCTCTCAGTCTCAATAAACTCTGGTCTTGGTCTTGACTAGGTCTCGGTTTGGGCAGTTTCGCCTACAACAGTAGTGTGTTTGAGTGTGTGTGTGTGTGTGTATCACAGGAGTCAATGTGTCATGTGTTTAGAAAGTGTGTGTGTTGTGTAGGCGATGGGTGGGGGGCGGTCAGGTCATTGTCACCGTCAGGATAGATTTGACACACGTTTTCATCTCGTATTCAGCATGCCATCACATTGACATCACATCTGACAATCTTTTCCCCTCATTTCCACATTCTGCACCTCCTCCCCAGTTTAAGTATTATCCTTTGTAGTGCACTTGAATGTTGAATATTTTACTTATAACTTTAATATATATTAAAGTAAATACTTATGACTTGAGATACATTCTGTAAGACAAAAAAAAGTAATACACCAGGTCTAAAATTGGCTGACAGTCTCAAAACATCTCCAGGATGTAAAGCAGAAATAAAGGAATGATTCAGTAGTATATACAATCGATTTTAAGTACATAACTGTGGTTAGCAATGAAAAACAAATGTGGGGAAGTCCACCGATTTCACACAACAAGGTCAGTTTATTCCTCGTGATTAGTACTCAGCTGGGTTGTATAATCTGTCTTGTTTGGCTCTGGAGGAGGTTTGTCATTTTTAAACAGAAAGGTATTATTATAAAATAGGAGAATGTGGAAATACAAGGGCATATGTGTCTGTGCAGATTCTCAGTCAAAAGTAAACGGTAACAAGGTACCGTTAACGTTAGCATTTAACATAAATCATGATTGCTAGTAGAGATAAAGGCTAGCAAAGGTAAGGCACAATCTAAGTTGTAAATGTATAAGTGCGTTTTTTTTTTATTGTTCTCCGACTGCTCAGTCTGTGAGTTTGGGTTGGACAGTGATATGAGTTACAGCTGATCCCAGCACCAGGGGCACCGAGCAGAAGTATTTCTTATACGATTACAAGGAATTAGGGGTGAAATTATGATAACCTCTGACATATATAACAGCTTTTAGTCGCTTTGGATAAAAGGGTCAGCTAAATGAATAAATGCAATGTAATGTAAATGACTGAACACAGAGAGAATATAGTACCGAGGCGATTTGGACAGTTTATTGATGGACAGATACATTTATTTTTTGCTAAATCGCTAGCTGTAGCTGTAGCTAGTTAGCTCAGTTAGCAGTGCTGCTAGCTGTCCTTTATTAGCTGAGTCACACCCGGACTGCAAAGGGTCAAAGAACCACCTTGGCCCTGTATTCCTTGTTGTCAAAATTGGCCTCAATTTCGGAGGCTGTGTTGGGTCCCGGACCGGCTGCAGTGTTTAATGTCTGAAAGCTGAACCAGTCCACACAGTCTACATGACAGTGTGGGGGGCGTAAGGCACATTTAGGCTATTAGCTACTGTAAACGCCAATCAATATCTGCTACAGGTCCCACCCCTACTTGGAATACTTGATTACCTGTGCATTCATGTGGTGTCAGAATAATCATAAAAATGATTTCTTGTGAATGCCCCCTGCAGTTGGAACAACAACTCAGAAAGTAGGGGAAAATTTTGGTACACGAGTTGCTGAGTTTGTTCACACGAAGAAACTTGGCAGACAACATGGCTGATGGTTAGAAATGTTTGATTAATGGTGTAAAATCACACACTGTATACAATTTTATGCTAACGTGTCATTTGTTATATAGTATTACATTATAACAGTTAGTTTGCTGTCCATGAGTGACCTAGATTAATTACAAAAGTTATTCATTAGCAAGATTTGCAGTACAAGCAATATGTTAGTGATTTTAGGTAATGTAGCCTGTTGGTTCACTTACAAGTCTGGGGCATCACTTTGTAATAGAAAGGTTCAAACTGTTTCACTTCAATGACAATGCTAATCCAAAAGTCTTCAATCTTTTAGCAGTGTCCATGTTAATCACATACAATGCACAGTACTAAAATAATCGAGAACTGCAGCCATAATTCACAAGTTGCATTATGGGAAATATGGGATCTGGGGTTTTTGGAGCATGCATTTCAGAGACTAAATCTCAGGACATCTTGGCTTCTGCTGCTTTGACAGACTACTTGCTTGTTAATCACAGGTGTTGCCATTTCAAGAATCTAGAGTTTGACATGAAGAACCCTCACATTTCAGCTGAGTCTTCATCATAATCAGAGTAATGTATATATATTGCATTGTTCAAGATTTCTATTTCTATACTCCGCCTGTGTTTACATGTGGCACATAATGCAATTTGTGCTGATGTTTTGATACTGTTTTCATGCCAGTAACGTCTGAATATTAAGTTTATAAGTTTAGTTTTATAATTTTAGCTCCTGAACATTAAGTTGAGTTTCAATGCAGCTGATTCTGATCATGCTTATAAACTCTACAGTTTTTTTGTTCATTTTCAGGTCATTATGGCACCATGATGGCTGCAAACATCTCAGTCCTCTGAAAGGAGAACTATGATGTGGTTTGTTAGAAGTAAAAATGTAATCCAACTACAGGAAATAACACGAGGGATTATGGGTAAAAGGAGACAGAAACAGCACGGCCTACACGAGACAACCATGGCAGCCTGAAAACCCAAGCAGAACAAAGTCAGCCATGTCTTTATGTGGATTTAATTTGTGCTCCATCTCTGCTTGCAAAATCTAAACCTACATGAGTTTTATTTACATCTCGTGGTTAGCTTGTTGTTGGTCAGTGTGAAACTAAACTCCAAATTAAGTTTTCCACTCTGGTTTGGACCAAAGAAAACAAACAGTAGGTGTGATTGTAGCTTTACTTAAGATAAGAGCAAAATGGCAGTGGAATAATCAAAGTTTTTCACGGGCCATTTCCTTAATCATGTTACTGTTATATTGCTTGTTTGCGTCTAAATGCGGCCAGTTTGGATTGAGCTGTAAACATGGGAAAATTCTTTAGTCTGGAATAACGCCCAAATAAAACTTAAAAGATCCTAATCTAAAGCAGTTTGGTGTGAAACAGGAGAGTTAGATTATCATGAAAAGGGAAAAAAAAAAGTTATCACGAGTATCCAGTCAGCGGACGGCAAAACTGAAAATTAATAAAGAAAAAGCAAGTGAGTGTGCAGACATGCACGCACACGCACACACTCAGCATAACAGAGAAAATGTAATTTCTTAGAGTGGTATACTTTATAAACCCTGTGTTAGCAGAGCTCTCTTTACAGTGTTTGCAGCAATTCCTTGAAAAAAAAAAATCCAAACACTATGAAAGATACCAGGCCTTTTTCCCCATGGTGCATACAGTATATCATAGCACAGAACAACAAAAAAAGACCATTAATGTCTGGGCAAATAAAAGACCACGTCTAAGTTTTTGTGTCTTATTTATGCTGAGCTACTCACTGAAAACAGAGGCGATATATTTCATGCAGCCACATACAATATAAAACACAACAAAGGTCACCGTCATCTGTCTTTGGAATGTAACACATTTAGGTGAAAGATCTTTTCATTCAAATGTATTACTCAGGCTGGCAAAGGTCCCGAACGTAAATACGGCAGATTCGGATGTGGCCGTCAAAAGGAAACACACTTGATGTCCAGGCTCATTTGAGGAAGCTAACAAGGCAGGCCAGCTGGCCACACAAACAAGCCAACAGTCTCCTCTGACACAGGTACAGATCTTTGGCGTCATATAATCTTAAAGGTTTAAATATTCTCAACAACCGAACCTCTCCACTTACTTTTATTTGATTCCTCCTATTCGCCCACTGGTGGGTCATATGGTCATATTGTCTGTACATTATGATAGAGCAACTGACATTCTGTTCACCGAGGCTATAAAGCATCATTTTCAGGCGACAATGGAAAATACCCAAGAGTCTGTTTCACTCCCACAGTTATCATTCTTACCTGCGATCTGCCAGGTCCAAACAGTCTGATGTGTTGGCCTCTGAGCAGCTCTGCTGGGTTCAGGGCCTTGCTCAAGAGCACTTCAGTCAAAGTGACTTTGACTTTCCCAAGCCAGATTATCCTACCAACCTCCTTCTCTAACCTTTTTCTATACTTTCTGATATTTTATTGACTTCACAGAGCTGGGTCCACGCTGCATTGGTAAAAATACAGATCATGTAATGCGTGCAAAAAACTCTGTAAATGAAGCAAAACTATTTTGCAGAATTTTAAAGCAGAATTATCACTGTAATACATTGTATACCTTTTACTGTGCTTGTCTTGTGGCAGAGAAAAGGCATTGTAGGGGAACTGCAATACTTCCCAAGTCTGATGTTTGCTTCCAAACCAAAAAACACAAAAATGATCTTATTGTTTTTATAAAGGCAGAAGTGGACAGAAATCCAAACTCTTCTTTCCCATCAAGGCTCATTGGTATTATGTATCATCTACTGTGGGTTGCATAACCTTCTCTACATGTGAAGCCAGGATGTACTTATCTAACAGTGTTTCTGCTCCAGTGTCACCCCAACAAATTCCTGAACAACAAAAACGGCAGCGGTCCACACTGTACTTGAAACTGGGAGAGGAGGACTGCTGGGGGAGGTAGGGAGGGGGGGTGCTGAAGCCTGGGTTGTTGGCTTGGCAGGGCAGTCCATTTAGCAGCCCATGCAAAGTGTTTACAATAAGTCTGTCTGTGGCTTCATTGTCTCGTAAATGAGGACAGCGAATCACCTGGCGAGGGGGAAAAAGGTCCCTAAGTAGAAAGGCTTTTGTTTGACGGATGGTGAACCTTCCCAGGAAAGAGAGGTATTTTTTTTTCTTTTTTTATTGTTAAACCCACAGTCATTAGTTGGTTACAGTGGGGGGAGATGAAGAAGAGGGAGGAGAAAAAAAAAAAACGTGAGGCCCTTTGCGGGACCTGAACCTTTTCAAATGCAAGCACGCCTTTTGTTTTTGCAACCCTGTCAAGAACGGTCACCTAATTAGACCTGATATCTCTGGCCAAAGAGAACCCGTTTGTTAATGGCTCTTTACGGAATTTTCTTAATGAGTTTAGATGGCCATTGTGTGGCAGGGAGCTCCTCTAAGACAAGAGTATTTTCCAGCAAACATGCACATACGCTCACGGAAAGACACACACACACACGCATAACAAAAAAAAAAAAAAAAA